>RCWM02000466.1:772500-878001 GCA_003667255.2 Euschistus heros | reverse complement strand
AATTTTCAAAATTATATTTATTGAATAATATTATACAGAAACTATACCTTCAACATTTTTCAATGTAGTCTCCTGCATTATCTACACACTTCTGCCCACCGATTTGGAAGGTGGAATATTCCCTGTTCATAAAAGACTGAGGGCGAGTTTTTAACCATTCGCGCACGTGCTTTTCGACGTCTTCATTGTTTTCAAATCGTTTTCCTCCAAGTGATTCTTCACATGTGATGAGACGTGGGTCCACCATTACACCCCCGAATCGAAAATGGCAAGTAAGGAGGGGCGAAGGAAGGATGAAGGCTGCCCAGTGAAAGCCAAAACTCGTCTCTCAGCCGGAAAAGTTCTTGCAACAATTTTTTTTTGACTCAAGGGGAGTTCTACTCATTGATTTTCTTCACGATCAACGAACAGTGAATGCGGCTTACTACTGCCAGGTGCTACAGACGAGGTGTGCCCATACGAGATGTCATCCTTCTCCATGACAACGCAAGGCCTCACACTGCATTGTTGACAAGGGGTAAATTGGCAGAAAAGAATCAATTGCTTTGTTTTAAAAGGAGAAATAATTCCAAGGGAATCGCATAAAAAACAAATTAATAGTAATTGTGAGTTGAGGCTAGCAAATTTTAAATACATTGCAATATTAGGGTAAAATCGCAATTTATGGTCCTAGTTAAGGGAACTTGTCGATTAAAATGAGAATTTCGTAGATCTGTTGTATAATATGAAATTTTAGTTATATAACTTAGATTTTCATAAGTTTATTATATTAAATGTAAAAAAATTGACAAATACACCTAATGTTTCCTTTTAAATAAATGTTTAAATGTTTTTTTTTTTCAAAAGCTAAAAATACCGGTTATGGGCATGTTGTATAAGTTATGGTTATAGCCCAAAACTAGTTATATGTCATGTGACAAAATAGTCCCTTTAAAAACAAATGTTTTTTTAATTATTTAAAATTAGTGTCAACCAATAAACAACTAGCACTATTCAAATCATCTAAATACTGACACACGCCCTGTAATATATATATTTAAAAACATAACTCACTCAATGCACTCATTCATAAACTTGGTAGTTACTTTTTAGTTTAGAAAACCATCGTGAAGTGATAGCTAAAAATAAATTAAAACACCTCATCAGTGTATTCAGAGTAAATTTATACCCGCACTTATCCTTGATTTTTCTACATAAGCAGGTAACGGAATACATACACAATGGTAATCATCCCCACTAAAAGTTTAATAAATTAAATATAAATTATCTTCTTTTAATATTTTTTCTTAATTTTCTTAAACAGCAATAGCAATCCGCGAAGTACAGAATATAGCTAACTATATTAACTAGTAATGCTCAATTAAACAGGCCTAGGTTCGAACATGACCACAACTTACCACAACATAGATTATATTTTTTCATTATTAGCAGGAAAGAGCGTTTGTAACACCAAAGAAAATAAAAACAGATAGGGGTGACCATACCTCAAATCCTGTATTTTTATACAACCGTTTATGGTCAGTTCAAAATTATTGTTAATTAAAATCAAATAGTCCAACATAATGGGCTTGTATGGACGCCTGAATTCTAATGAAAAGTAGTATAGCTCAAAAACTAAAAATTAATGAAGCAATTTCACTATAACTTTAATGCTATTAGCACTAAACCTACCAACATTTCATGGGTAAATATTACTCATTTGTACATATTCATGACATACATATGTACTACCACAACCCCTGGGTAAAAAGAAAAACAGCAATAAGAGAGAAGTGGATTTGATATATTTTTTAATGAAAGTAGTAAATTAAACCAAAATTCCGGAAAAGGGTTATTTCTTGACAGCTTAAATGTAAGGAAAACACCATTGGCATTCTCCACTCTTTTACCTTCTAACAAAGCAATTAGCATGTGCATATTGTAATGAATTTAAGTCAATGATTCCTATTTTCGTGACCTAAAGTTTCATTATTCCTCCAATGAATCATTATTACTCCACTGTAGACAATTACCATAGTACCATTGTAATTAGTCTTAAATTTGCTTCCCCATCCTACTTCATTTCTCGGGTAAATGCCGCTGAGAGAAAGTAATTTGAAAACGTTACCATTATTTCTTCAATCCTCTCATTGTTTAGTTTTCTTTAATCTAAAAAAAAAAAAAAAAAAAAAAAAAAAACAAATTTCAGAAAAAAACAAGAAAAGGTTGTATAACTAGCCCAGGTGCCGGAGGACACGAGTATTTTGGGAAAATATTTTCATGACTAGAGAACAGCTCACTTCCTGTACCTCAAGTTAAACCAATCTAAATTCAATTGTGAATTTTAATTCGTTTCTCTTACGTAAACAATCTATTTTTGGATGGTTTTGGTCATCTGTTAGCTTTGGTGTTTATACTTTCCCTATTTGCTTTAATCTAGTTAAAAATCTCTTTTCCTTGATTTCTTTCTTCCTGAATTCATATTTTATTTATTTCTTATTTAAGGAGCCCCAGGTTACGGTGGTCGGACAGTGTGGCAGGGATAGTAGGTCCTTCGGGGGTAAGGGAATGGATGGCAGCATCCCAGGACAGAAACACTTGGCGATAGCTGTTGGAGGAAACCAAGGATCGCTTGCGGGTCGTTGAGCTAATAAATAATTACTGATTCATATTTACTTAATGGAAATTATTTATATAAAACGTAAGGGAAGTGATATATCATCGTTTGTGTTTGTAAGCAATTATGTTGGGGCCATCTTGTTAAGTATTTAAATCACGGATATGTTAATAGATATTTCACAGTACTTAATGTTAATAGCAGCTAATCACAGTCATGTTGAATATCATCAAGGGTTGCAGCTGGTCCTGACGGTTATTATAATTTCAATGGCTGCTACATGTTAAAATCCATTTAAATTTTGAAGGTTTCAATCGCTCAGTCATGTGCGACCAGTTTCCTTTCATATTGTCTGAGCTTTCTTATAATGTAATTAAAATTAATTAAAACATTTTGAGATACCTAATACCCATTTGCATTAAATACGTAATTACCAAATAAATAAATATTTTTTAATTGCTTTTCACTTTTCGAATTCCGAAGGTCAACTCGGGAGTGAGTTTGAGTAGAGATGATCGCTCAAATACTTTCGCCTCAGTATTTTAAAAAGCTAAACAATATATGATATCAACGTTATTATCTGTGTCACAAAATATACACGATTGAATGCTACTGAATTTTTATGTTTGTCATTACATGATAATTGTGCAGTCTTTTTGCCGGCCATCTGACATAAAATAGATAAAACTCTCAGTTTATATATATGGTTGATGAAATGAGGTGTTCCAAACTTTTGTTACGTTTCTATAATATGGAATGAGCTCGGATTGCGCTTCTCGATCAAAATCTATACTTATCGGATGATTCTTCATAGCATCTTCAAAGTCAACAATGTGCCTTTTAATCATTTCGTCATTCAGGCAAGTTGAGATGTCAGAGGCTTTTACAATGACAAGCAGTTCTCTAAGCTGTCTTAACCAATTATGAGACATAGTGATAGTTTTACAAAAATCAGAAAGCCTGTTGAAACACATTGTTGATTCAGCATCCTTTAAAGTATTTATAAAATTACGTGAGCCATACCTGTATTTTTTTTCTTATATAAAAGTTAGGCGTAACTTTAGTAAGTACTTAACGTATTTGAAATTTTCTTTACGAATAATATAGTTAACTTTTGTTTTTGTTTTTTTAGAAAAAGTGAATTTTTTAAGAAGGCAAACATATTTTAGGTAGTTCGTAGTTGAATAAGCAATTTACAAAATATATTAGCATATGCTTTCATGACACCATAGGCTTCCTTAATGTTCGGGGACGCCAACTCAACAGGTGCAGATCGTCCCTCCCTCTTGTATTGCCCATTGTGCGGTGGCAGAGACTCCAGTAACGGCACTGTTCAACTTAGGGCTCTAAAAGTGCCTTGAAAAGCCCCCTCGAATTTGTGCTTATTGACACTCGGAATAATCGTATCGAGGCGGTGAGGGAAAAAAGGCAGTGACAATGACTGCCCTATCTCTGGCGGGCACATTCATCACCAAAGCGACTACAATAGTGAGCCGGTCGATGCCAGCCCCTGCCTCTCTCTCACTAAATTAATATCCATCAGGGGAGCAACATCTCTCATTGTTGGCACGACCTCTTCGGGAGGGGGGGGGGGGGGGGGGTAAATCAGCGAGTAAACTGTCTTGTGCTGGGTAACTGCTGTGATTGTTGGCTGGCAAGTCTACTCAAGCCAGCAAACAGGCTTGTCTTTTTTCATTGATCGAGTTTGCCAATCGGCGACACCTATTTCTGATGTCACTTTGTACAAGCCATTTATTTACTTTTTTTTTAGAAGCTTGGCGTAGTTTTTTTTTTTTTTAGTATTTAGTACATTCTATTTATCACAAAATATTAAACATAAAAAAAACATTTAAAAAAACTCGACAAATAAATCCCAGATACTACGATGGCCAAATGGGTGGGGGGGTGGTTCAGAAGATTGTGAGTTTGATTCCATGATTTAATTTTTGCGTGTGTGTATATATTAATTTATTAATAACATGTTATGAAATAATTAATAGAAACATAAAGTTTAACCCAATGGAATATATATGTATTCTGATGTTTTCATAACTGTGGGTTTCGTTACATATTATTTTAAAATAGCTATCATCCCTTGTGGCAGAATAGTCCCATCTATTGATGTCTTGATGTCTTACTTATTTAATAGGATATTAACCATATCCTCGTGCAAACCAATTCAGGTATATGTAGTGGGGATTTAGATAAGGGAATAATTATTATTATTACTGAACACACTTTACTTAATATCCATAATTAAAAATATTACACTTTTATACAGTACATATCTTTAAAGTGTTACGGCCCTAAGTTGGCATCATGAAGTTCGTCTGAGCCAGGTCTCAATCGTCTTCAACATGGTCTGCCTTCTGCAGCCTCCTCCTCTTCCCCTGGCTCTTCCTTTCAAAGATCTCTCTGTTGTTATTTTTCTGTCACTTCAACTTTCTCATCTCTAACTGACCCTTCTCTTTTTGAAAATTTACACCGCCTTCCTCTTACTTTTGCCTTTCTCTGCTGGGCTATTTTCTATTGCTTTTCCTCACACTTCTCTGCCAGGTGATTTTGGCGTGAATGTAAACGTTCCCAGTAGGTTTCAAGGTTTAACTCCAGTCCACCTCTCATTTAGCTTTCTGTATATCATACTATGTATTACTATGATCAAAAACTCATGTATCTATACACATGTATGTATACATTGAATTATAACCTAGTAAATTTTTAGCAAATACCTGAGTGATAAAAAAAAAGAAAAAATCATAGCATGATGACATTTTCAGGCTCAGCTTCTTTTAAGATATGATAAACAATTTTCGAAATTTCATCATCTTTATCTTATTATTTATACATTAAAAATATTATCTGGTATCTACAATATTTACAAGGTGAGCGTTGATGACCTAGATGTTTTACGCTCTAAAACTCTAAAGAACAACAACAACATTTATTTACAAGTAGAAGGATTTGTTGTTTATAGTAAGAAATTAAAAAGAAAAGAAAAAAAAACAAAGAAAGACTAAAAAAAATAAATAAAAAATGCAACAACACTGGCATGGTCATGCCATGATAATGACCCATTTACTACTACACCTAGCAGTCTTAATTTATCTGTTCGGGGAATTATCTGGTCATTAACCCTCAAAGACGACAACGGACCAATCCTTTCGGTTTTGGCAAGGAGCTTCGGACTCCCCATTAACATTCAGCATGACTTTTTTTGAGTTGAGGAACAGTCTGTTTGGAAAGAGACCAGATCCGGAGGGCATTGAGATCCTCATTTACTCGCTCCATTGCCGCGACAACGTCTTCCGGAATGCAGATGCCCATATAACAACGTCATCGGCAAACATATGGACTTTGCAGTGCTTGAGGCATCCCTCTAAATCATTGATATAGGCAAGGAACAATAGTGGCCCGAGTACTGAACCCTGAGGTACACCAGTATCAATCTCCAACGCTTCAGAAAAGTCACCACCACTCCTTACTCGTTGGGTCCGCCCACACAAATAGGAATCAAGCCAGCCCAATAACTGCTCTCCAACACACCAAAGCTACCCAATTTCCTCAGAAAGCATTTTGTGATCTACGGAGTCAAACGCCCGCGTAAAGTCCAAGGAAGCGAAAATAGAAATCTTGCGCTCGTCCATAATTTTACGCAAGTCAGAAAATATTGTATGAAGGGCCGTGCACGTGCTCCGTCTATGTCTGAAACCTGATTGATAGGGAGATAGCATTGCATTTCCCTCAAGAAATCTCCTCAGATCCCTCTCCACTATTCTTTCTAACATTTTTGACAAAACGGGAGAATAGCTATTGGTCTATAGTCTAAAGGTGTTTTAGGCTTAGCAGTTTTAGGAATGGGCACGATAATCGCTCGTTTCCACGCATCAGAAACCTGCATTGACGCAAGGAGGCATTGAAGATCTCAGCAAGTATGCTATTGGCTCCCATCAGTCCAATCATTTTTCTAGAGATTCCATCTTCTCCAAACGCGTCTGACTCAACACGGCTCAGGCTCCAAACCACATCCTCCTCACAGACGTCATCGAATATAACGTCATCAACCTCCTCATTACTTGGCAACAAGTAGTTGTCCGCCGCTCCGGGACCCAGAGAATGCGACACAAATGACCTATTAATTTCGTCCAGGCAACAGTTTACATCGATGTTTCGCTTATTGATATCAATAATTCTGTTTGACCTCAGCACCTTCCATATCTCACTAGGTGCGCAGGCGCCAAGACTCGAAGACAGGTATTTTCGCTTAGCATCCCGCACAGCTGTTCTCACTTTATTTTTACACAGCCTGTACTGAGTCAAATATTCAACGGAGCCATTCTGAGTGCACATCCAAAAGAAGAAATTCCTCCGTGCCATAAGGGATCTGATATGTTCATCCATCCAAGGAGCTGGCCCCGTCCTTCGCCGCCTGTAGGTCTTAAGTGGTGCGTGTGTTTGTCAAATATTTCAGTAATTTTTGTTGTGTACGCATTCACCTTCGCATTGATTTCAACACTACCAAGTACTCCAGACCATCAGTCGTTTTTGTACACTAATTTTAAAGGCTTCGGGGTCAATCCTTTTCAGTTTCTACTCTGGCCGGAATACGCTTATTGGAAATTGGACCTCTCTTATATATTACAAATATAAAATCATGGTGAGGAGAGAGAGAGAGAGAGAGAGAGAGAGAGAGAGAGAGAGATAGAGAGAGAGAGAGAGAGAGGAGAGAGAGAGAGAGAGAGAGAGAGCGAGAGAGACGAGAGAGAGAAGAGAGGAGAGAGAGAGAGAGAGAGAGAGAGAGAGAGAGAGAGCAGAGAGAGAGAGAGAGAGAGAGAGAGAGAGCAGAGAGAGAGAGAGAGATGGAGAGAGAGAGAGCGGGAGAGAGAGAGGAGCGCGAGAGAGAGAGAGGAGAGAGAGAGAGAGAGAAAAGAGAGAGAGAGAGAGAGGAGATAAGAGAGAGAGAGAGAGAAGAGAGAGAAGGAGCGAGAGAGAGGAGAGAGAGCGAGCTAGAGAGAGGAGAGAGAGATAGGAGAGAAGGATGACGGAAGAGTAGAGAGAGAGAGAGAGAGAGAGAGAGAGAGAGAGAGAGAGAGCGAGAAGAGGAGAGAGAGAGAGAGAGAGAGAGAGAGAGAGAGAGAGAGAGAGAGAGAGAGAGAGAGAGAGAGCGAGAGAGAGAGAGAGAGAGAGAGAGAGAGAGAGAGCTTTAAATTAAGTAATGAGCTGTTATTATAAAAGATGTACATCATATTTAAAAAACAAAAAGAATTATTTTTCTATTAGTTTATGGAAAATAATTAAAATACTTTATTTTAGAATTCAATTTAATTTAGATATTGAATGCTTCAAGTAATATTTTTGTTTATAATCTAGTTATATAAAAAAATTGCAAAGCATCTAGAGAAAAAAAAAATATAAGGGAAAAAAATAGCAGCCCTTTGTATTTTATGAAATAAAGGTTTCGCCAGCAATCTCCTGCCCCTCAGGGAATCCGCTTAGAGTGATTGTCTTCTTGACTGCAAGATCCCGATCCTATTCAGCAATTGAAAGGAGATCCAACTATCTTCGGGAAAGCAATTCTTTATGGCTCTACATCTTCTTTGTTTATAAGAATAAAATATTTATTTACTGTTATATTTGTGAATGATATAATATTCAGAACAATAGCGTCTAAATGCTTCATAGATAAAATTGATTTTATGTACTTTTTCTTTCGTAACAAACGGTACACTGGTGTTCTTTTAGTTGGGTAAAAATTATCGAACCAGCTATTAATTGAAAGGTCCAGTTTCACAAAATCAAATAGACATGTGCTCTTGTCCCATATTCTATTATTCAAATCTGATCACTTGTTATTTTTCTAACATTCTTTAGAGAACTAAATTTATATTTCAAAAAAGTTTGTGTAAGGACTCTATGATAGCTTCATAGAGTGTTTAATTATACTTTACACTGTGCTTGTGAATTATCATCTATTAGGTCAGATCATATATCAGTTGTTCCTGTTATTGGGAAAAAAAAAAACAAAAAAAAAACTGTCGATACAACCCATGAAGGTATTGTTTCATGACCAACGATTAGACAAGGAAGCAATTGGGTCAACAATCACGCTATACCGCAATTTCCCCCTAATTAAGAACACTTATGTTATAAGAGACTGGGTGTGCCCCAGGAGGGTCTACAGGCCCTAGAATCGTTCCACGGCCGGAAAAACAGAAATTAGTTTTCTCCATTCAGCTGGGCTCGAACTCAGGCCCAGAAGCATAGCACCTCCCTGCCTTACCCACTGAGCTACTCCGCTCTCTCTGTTATTTGAACTAACTTAATTATACGGTGTCCAAATAATTTTATTTAAAGGTTCATTTTCCTTTTACTTTTCGCCCGCTATATTTTACTTTACTTTTCTTTCCCTTCTAATTATTGTGGTCGATATAGATCTTCCTTTATCCCTCTACAATCTTTTCTTCTGGTCTAACTAGCATCAAGCTTCTTTCATCACCAATTTTGGTCGCATGACCTTTTAAGTTGGCTTTGATTTACTGTTTCTCCTACCGGCATAACTTTACGGTTTTCCCATATTTATTACGAATTGGGTCCTTTAGAATTTTTTCCTTTATTATTCTGAGGAACCTCATTTCCGCTGCCATCACCTAGCTTGGATAAGCATCATGGATTTACTAGATTTCAGTACCGTAGAGTAACACTGGTTTTAAAAAGCAGTAGGTTTGTATGAGTGCTCATCATTTCCCTAAATTTCTATATCGTGGAAAGTATTTGAAAACAAACTTTTTTTCTGCACTTTTTCTCTGTTAAATGAATCACATTAATTAACATAAAATCCAGATTTTCAGAGCTTTCCTTCAGCATAATAAATTCATGCGAACAAAAACTTTAAATTCTTTAATACCGATTTGTAGATGGTTTTGTATGATTTATTAATAATCAATTTACCAATTTTGTAGGTAGACTGAATTTATATGGTATTTCCTGCGTTTTAACTAATAATAAAAATGAAGTTTTAGTTAAATTTAAAATGGATCATTATATAATTTATTTATTTATTTTAATTTTTTTTTCTTCAGCTAATGTTGATATAATGAAATCAGATATATATTATTTCTTAATATATTAATATATTTATTTAAATCAATAAATTTAAATACATTGATTTCAATCGACAATATAAATACAAAAAATAACAATAAATCATTCTAATTCTATCGTCATATTTTAATTAAATTAGGAAGAACTATAAAAGGACTAAAAATTAGCTATTTTTTTTCAATAATTTATTTATAAAAATAATAAAATTTTAACATAAAAGCTTCCTGTATGTATTGTCCTTGTTAGTGCTCCTCTACTCGTTAGATCAAATACGATTTAGACTTTTCGAATCCCTAGGAAGGGTCGTGTATTGTTCCTTGTTTATTCTTGTAATAAAACATACAGTTGTACTTGCCCTTACCTTTTGTTTCCTTAACAACAAATAACTTGGTATACGCACGAGTTTACGTCAGTTGCTTGTTTTCCTTCATTTAAATTATAATTCACATCCTGTTTAAGTTTCCAGAATTAAACGCAGGATCTTACACTGTTGTGTTAGCAGCTTACGACCCTGTTGCTTAATTGGATGTAATACTCATTGATTTTAGAATTGTTTTCAGTAATAAGAGTAATAGTTTCGTTTTACCGTTCAAAATAAAAAAATGTTTTTGCTAGGTATTTATTATATATGTTGTAAGCAAAGCAAGTAATAAGCATTATCGACGGACTTTAATATTTAATATAGTTTATGTTATATTTAAATCATCTTTATATATACTATTATAGAAAAGTATTTTCGTCTGTGATCACTAACCACAAAAACATCTGAACCAATCCGTTTCAAATTTCAACCGCATCATCCTTATAGCTGTAGGAAAGCTTAGAAATAATAAAATTAAAGAAACAGATTTTTTTTAATGAATTTGTTATTAAAAAAAAAAAAAAAAAACGATAGTAGGTGGGTAACAATGAAATTTGAAAATTTACCGACAGGTGGCGAGCGCCATTCTTTACGAGAGGCTACAAAGGCATGGTGTTATATAGAGATTAAAATTGATGATAAAATTTACATATATTTAATTAAATTATTAAAAAGGATTTTAATATAAGGTCCAACATGTGGATTTCAGTGGTTTCCAATCGACCGATATGTGGTTTACAATAGTATTGATCCGCAATCGAGTTTACTAAGGTAAAATTACTGAACCAATTTTCACTTCATTAATTTCATTTTCCTAGGAAGGTTTAGCAATAATAAAATTTTAAATGAACTATGTTAAGGGGCAGTAAGAAGGTTTGCCACACTACCATAGGCTAAAAATTAATATCCAGCCATTTGAAACCAATTATATTTTTCTACGGAGTAAACATTATCAAATCAAAATGTCGATCCTTTACCTTTTGATATTGTGTGTAAAAATATGATTTATGAGCTTTTATTCCTAGTAATGTGGCATTATTCGTTATATGATATCATACGAAATTGATATTTTAATATATTTCCTGTTAATTTTTATCAGATTTATATTTTGTTTAAATTAATTTTTTCAATTTATTGTAGAATATAAAAGGTTATAGAAAATTCTTTAAATTGAATAAAAAGCTAAATACTTTTGGATAATTTTTTTTAATCCTAACACTAATTTATTAATTATTCTTACCTTTTATATTATAAATCAACAATCTTCAACCTAAAAAGTACCTGGCTTAAAATTACGTCGCTGAATGTTATTCCTTGAAGCAATGTTGCTTGAAATGTTTAGAAGAACGCATCTCTCTGTACCACTATAACCCTAGAATAGTTTTTGGTATAATATTTAGGTATGAAACAAGCCGCAGGTTTTTTTCCATAATTAAGTGCACTCATTGCATGGAAGCTGGGTGTACTCTAGGAACTTCCTCTTGCCTCGAAGTTTAACCAAGGCTGAAATACCATAAAATATATTTTTCTGCCTTCTGCTGGGGGAGCTCAGGGGTTCGGAGAAACTCACAGAACTAAAGTTTAGAAGAACTGAATCTCGATCCTTACTTAAAACTGTGCAATGGAATTTTTTTTTTTCGAGTATATTGCTCAATCCAGATATGACAAAAAAAAGTGATAGTTACATTGTTACTATTAACATTGCACACCAACTATATGATGTAAAATTTATAATAATAGCCTCGTCAAATTTGATATCTTTCTTATATAATCGTTAATAAAATTAAATCGATATAATTTAACAAATACGAAAAATCACGTAACTGTAATAGATTATTACAGTATTTAATTATTAGTTGCAATTTTTATATTATTCTATGAAGTAAGAGTTTTTGTTTCTTCTACATCGTACATACTGCTAGAATGTATTCATTGTAAGTATGATTTACTTTTCATCCATATACTACATTAGTGATCCCGCGAGTGATGTTATGTTATGAATAAAGCAGTTCAACTGACAGATTATGTCTATTGTCGATTATATGTCGTTTTTTTTTTAAGAACATATACTCCGAATTTCCAAAGTAACATACCCTTTGTTTAATATTATTTACATGCGATGTTTGGCTCGTGTGTACTAACTAAAACATTTGCCACACCTAAAAAATAACGAAATTGCCGCTAGATAAAGCTGGTTAGCGCGGTAGGTAGGAGGTAAGCTGAGCACCCTTTAAGATAATGGACACCATGGAAGCGAGATTCCCCATTTTCTGGTCCCTTTTACAACAGTGACACTATAGAAAATTACATTGACAGTGTCACTCTTATATCTCTTCTTTATTCTTTTACAAATTTTCATTTCTCTACCACTCTAGTTTCATTTTTTTCATAATTTATAATATCCTTTAGGATTGATATAAAATATAGTAATTACTTATAAAAAAAATAAATAAGTAAATGAATAGTTGATTAACATAAATACAAAAATTTTATAACATATATTTTCTTGGTGATTAGTAAAGGGCATTAGTATGCTTATTAGATATAGTTGAATAGTTACATACAGCGTATAGGATTATTTAGTTTATTCTATTTTATATTTAATTTATTTTTTATTAATTTGAATGTTTATTCTATGACAAAATATTAAACTATAGAAGGAGAAGGAAGGATTCATTAATTTGTAATTCGATTCGTAAATTTTATATAAAAGTTAATAGACAAAAAAGTAAATTTCATCAAGTTATTTTTAACGGCTAATAAGCATGCTGTTTCAGAAGAATAACACTTAATCATTTGAAGAAAGCATGTTGAAACAGACAGCTTTATCGAAATAATTATACTTCAAATAAAGGCTCAGAAATAAAGCTAATAAGTTATAAAAATCTTTTTCTTCAGATGCCTCAGAGGGTTATCATGAATGAAGTGAGGAACAAGTTAGGAATGTTGCTTTTCATGAAAAAAATAGGTATTTGTTTTGGGCCAACAATGCAACATGTGGAACCATTAGATTGTAATGAATAAGTTTATTTTGGACATAATAAGGAGCATTGAGAATTTAACGGAAGATTTTGATGTGAGGATTGGTTACTAGAAGAATTGAAAAGTTTAGTGGAACCCATGGTTATTTTTAAACTACCAAACTATTTGTTTCTGTTTTAATCGGCATTTTCATCAGTAGCATTCGAACATCATTAGTCCATACTAATAATCAGTTTGTTACATACAATATTTTGTTTCTGCTGGTTACTTCATGCTGTAAATATCCCTTAAAAATCAATGAGCCAATATCAACTTGAATTTAGGACAAAAGAAATAAGTTAGAATATATAATATTTTGGAACCGATGACGCAGCACATTAATTTATTTGTAAGATAGTTGTATTTACAATCTATGGATGCATAGGTCTTGTATTTTGGATGTAATTAAACACCACGGTTTCAAACAACGAAGCTATTATTTCATCATAACTTACACATTCCAAACAAAACGACAAAGAACTGCACGCCATTATAGACTACTCCAACATTTATCAGACAAACGTTCAAACCTCCCAATTAATTATACATGACTCATTTTCATTGCTGTAATATTTGAACCTCTTCGGACATGAGGAGTTGAGCTTTGGGGCTCCACTAATACTTCTCTTATCCTATTACTACAATCCGAAATCCTACAGGAAATCTCCAATGCTCCTTAGTTCGCTATAAATATTCTTATCAGCAGAGATCTTGATGTTGCTTATTCAGGACAAAACAGATATCTATCCTTTCATAACTCTATATTCACTAGTCTCTCAACTCGCTTCCCATTCTATTTCCGATAACACTCTGAAAAGAAGATGGCCTCGGGACCTTCTAATATAGAACTTTAATTGAAGCGCTATCACTTTACAAGTTATAGTCATGATACGTTAATCATTTTCCCATATATTTATAAGATTCTAAACAGCTATAAGTAATTATAAAAATAAAACAAAAAACACTGTTAATTACTATACGGTATTTATTAATACTTTAGTATTCATTATATTTTTTGTTTACCAACATTTATATGGTTCATTAGTCATTAAGATAGAATCTGAACAGATATATATAATTCTATTGACCGTTTATGAAAAATAATTTAATCGCTTCTCGTAGGTTAGCTGATCTCAAAGTTGTATCATTAAGTTTTTTGGAAAATGGATTAAACGGGAAGTGAGAGTGTTCTTTTTAAAAATTAAAACAGTATAATCAATATTAAAACGGACGAAAACTAATTTTTCAGAATGGCCTAGGATGTCCTGCCGCCATCGAAAATCGCAAGATCCTGGCAGATCTGATTAGTATCCTTCAGTGGCGTTTTTGTTTATATTTATAGTTTTCATGTTTATATTTAAAGACTTGAGACATTGCATATTGCTTACTTATGGCTGTGCGTTGGTGTATACATTTTACTGATACTCATCATACTAGCCATGATTCATGAAGCCAGGCTACACTCTATCACTATATTATTAGGGTGTTAGGGGAGCCATAAGAGAGTAGAGGTGGTAGGATACAAGATGAGCCAGGAGATGGGGCCGGCCTGGGGCGATGTAGGGTTCTATCGTAAAACTATTTTGATAAATAGCCTTGTATTCAGGGGTGGGGGGGGGGGGGGGGGGGGGGGGGGGGGGGGATGGGGCTTTGGACGGGTTCCAATCCCCCGCCCGGGGCTATCGCCGCTCCCCAACAGCCAGTATTTACTTACCCTCATTTAATTGCGCACTTCCTACATTAGCTTTCCACCAGTCAATGGTTTTCCGAAAATTAAGTATGTCATCCATTGAATTATTCCAGGCCACTTCCATTTACACCCAGTTGTTGGGTTTTTGTATAAATTAAATAAAATGCCTTTCTATACAAGTTTTACCTCTAAGTAATTAAAATTTTGTCACTTGAGGTACGCATGATAGTACAGAAAGGCCCCTGCAAAATTCCAGGAATATAAACCAAACTTATGGGTATCCACCTAATAAAACGTCCCAAATAATTAATTCCTCGTTCACTAAGATAAACAAAAGTAAAAACCCAAAATGATTCTACTTATATTGTACCAAATCCACCTGATTGCCAAAATTGGAACGAAAAAAAAAAAAACAAAACGAGAAGCGTCGCTTGAACTGTGTGCAACACTGTGGACAAAAATATTATTCAATCAGAAAACTTTCCCCCTTACCGCAGGGGAAAATTACTGGAGGCAAATAGAGGAGTATCTCTAGGAGTAGCTAAAGATAGAAAAATAAGTCTATTGTTGTACAAAATACAACGGCGCGACCGGTGTGAGGTTAAGGAGTCTTTTTTGCTTAATGGAATACCTTTCAAGTTTCTATCGGTGTGAGTAAAAGTAATAGTGATAGTATGAATGTCTTTAATTTCTGTTTTGAAGTCAGAAAAAAAAGGCAGTTTTTAAGTTTTCTCTTTATTTTTATTTTATTTTAACATACTGCTTCCTAACATAAACCTTCTTTACATAAAACGTAACTTAAATTTAATATTTTTTTTTATTTTTTATAATACACATCTGTGTATAAAACATACGTTTATTTAATGAGCTCCTTCATAATTTTATTGTAAATGATCAATATATATATATCTAATCCACAATCACAAAAAAAAATATATCGATCAGTCCCATGGTGGAACAACCGACTTACAGAACTACGAAAGACAACTAATAAACTCCGAAACGTATACCAAAAGACTAAGAACAACAACGCACTAAGACTGCTACGTAAAACAGAGTATTTAAACAGTAGACACAAATATCAAGCTTTGTTAAAAAAATCTAAATTAGATACCTGGAAGGAATACTGCTCAAATGAAAAAACTAACCCTTGGAGTTCCATTTACTAATCTGCAGCGGGAAAAAATAATACACAAGAGGCACTAAAAACAGTTAACCCTCCTCCCCTACCCATTTATCTTACGACACAATTGCTACTCCTGGGTCGTGCACGACCCATGGCCTTGAAATTCACCTTGCCATTTAAAAATCAATCATTTAGGGTTTAAAATAAAAAGTACAAGACTTATAATTATAGAAACATAATATTTATTTATGAAAAGGCGAACAATAGTAAAAAAAAAAGTAATAAATTGAAGTAACAAGTTATAAAAAAAAAAAATCTCGAACAGATAAATATTACTTTACAATTAAATTATAGTATATTACAAAGTTCCATTAAACTATGTACATTATGTATTATAATACAATATAGGTTTTCTTCTATTCCAATCTAATCTAGTTTCTAAAATATTTATTCTCGCTTTTTTCCCAAACAAGATGGGCAATCCCATTTTGTGCTCACCACAAATGGATTGTTGTTGCAAAGCTGACAATTTGAATTACTTTTTCGATCCTCCCTCCAAGGGCAGGCACTGCACCTAGCACGTTTTGAGGTAAAAGATTTTTTGGGCTCTGGCTCAACAATGTCTTTTTGAAGAAAATGGCTTATTTCAACGAGGAGTTGTAAAATTCTATGATTTCTGGTTTGTTGTAGGCCTTATCTACAGCATCTAATAAGTGCATCGCGGACAGAAGTACAACACATTTATTTTTTTTTAGGGGGGGGATTTAACACAAGATGATTTTTGTGTCATAAAAATATTTTGATGATCGACCTCTGGGATCGACCAAAGATGGAGAAAGCTCTCTCTTGGTTTTTCTTAGGGTCCCGACCAATGTGACATCTCCAGAGTAAAGATGTATAAAATGAATATATATCTCCCTGGTCAGAAATATATTCATCATCGTCGGCTACATCGTCATCGTTCACGATAAATTTGTATAAATAACGGGATAAATTGTCGTCAGATTCACTGCTTACTGCTAAACCATCTTCTTCCGTCATAAACAAGCGATGTCTGGCCATATTTGCTGCAAAGCAAAGCGAAATAATTAGACCAGACATACGAAAACAGTTAATAATATTCATGACACATAGAGTTTTCCAGATAAAATCAGAATATAAGTTAGAAAAGGCAACAGATTACTCACCTTATCGCTAGGACGGCTCCTGGAAGACATGCTGGGAGGGTATTTGGGCCCCTCCTACCTTACCTTCTCACTCAGGAGAGTGCAGGTGTCGACAAAACAGCACTGGGTCGCTCACGACCCAGTGGGTAGGGGAGGAGGGTTAAAATCCAAGGAAAACGAAACTTACTTCAGACTTTAAAGAAACAGTTGACTATTTAATGGACTCGTTAATTTACCAAGACGACCCAAAAAGAGACACTAAGGAACAATGCGAAATCCGTAACAGGTTTGAATATGTCACCAAAGACTGGAGACGATGGTACATTAGAAAAGTGGGAAATTTTAAACATTATAACACAATTAAACAGGAAAAAAAACACCAGGACATGACAGAATCACAACAGACATACTACAACATGTGACCGCTCGTTATCCAAATTTGATATCGAACATTTACCAATTAATTTGGATAATGGAAGCATACCGAAAATATGGAAAAAGGGACTTATTAAAATTATACCTAAACAAGACTCAAACAAACTCAGACCGATAACTATTCTCCCTATAATGGCCAAAGTACTAGACAAACTGATTAATACACGACTAACACATTTTAACACATTTTAACACATTCTCACCGACCTTTGTGGAATATTCTGATTAACACCATTTTTGACATACAGATACCTAAAAATACACAAATCATCACTTACGCGGACGACATCATACTTCTAGTTACTACATTGACTTTCTTAGGTTTGCACTTTGACAAGAACCTGAATTGGAAAACGCATATTGAAGTAGCAACTTCCAAAAATTTAAAAAACTATACACGCACTAACTAACGCAGCAAAAATGACCTAGGGTCTCGGCTCTAAAGCTCTAAGGGTTATTCACGATGGGGCCATATTGCCCAGACTTCTTTATGGTATTCCAGTACGGGAAGCAGCCGCCTTAAAACCGATTAATTTGAGAAAATTACAGAGAGTTCAAAGGCTAATTGCACTAAGAATTATCAAAGCTTTTCATACTGTATCATACGACGCTGCATGTGTACTTGCAGGGCTAATACCCATTGAGTTTAAAATAACCGAGACATCAACAATTTATAAGATTAAAAAACAAGGACTATCTTTTAGAAATATTCAGGCTGACAACATTGAAACTGGAACTGACACCACAAATTTTGGTACATCCATCATCTCATGCAAAATTGGTACAATACTTAGACGAAATAGAACTAAACGATATGAACAGCACAGACATATACACAGACGGTAGCAAAACTGAGCAGAATACAGGCTGTGCCTTAATAACATTAGAGAAACAAGAAAAACGACACGACGAACCATATCGATTAGGACCAAACTGCTCAAACAATCAAGCAGAAAAATTAGCTGTTTTGAAAGCCACTGAATTCATTCAACGAACTAAAAACATGACAAAATCTTTCAACATATTTACAGACAACAAAATACTGACAGACTCTATAAAAAACCCCAACATACATGACCCACTCCTAAACAAAATTAAACAGAATTTCCATCAATTAATAAATGAGGAAATCTCAGTTAAATTAACATGGATCAAGGGGCATGCTGGGATTTATGGAAATGAACTGGCTGACGAACTAGCTAAATTCGCATCGACTAACAATTCTTTACCTTTTGAATACTCTCAAACGCCTATTTCAAACATCAAGAAAACTTTAAGAAACAACACAATAAGTAACTGGAACTTACACTGGCAACAATCAAACAAAGGACGACCAGTTCACAAGTTTATACCAGACGTTAATTTAGGAAACTACAACAAACTAAAAAGTACACATTACAAACTTACACAATTTCTAACAGAGCATGGACCAACTAAATACTATTTGAATTGTTTTAACCTTTCGGACAACGAAACTTGCCACTGTGACGGACAGACAACACAAACATTTAATTATATATTATATATATATATATATATATATATATATATATATATATATATATATATATATATCTTTTTCATTAATCACAAGATTCTGGCCTGGGTGAGAAGCTCAACATTCATTTCGTGGTACCTCCACGAAATAAATGTTAACCCTCCTAGGAGGGATTCGAACCCACGACCTTCTGGTAACGAGCGCACTGAGAACCTCGACCCAACTCACTCGGCCATTGATCCCCCAATCACAAATTTTACATAAACTTAGATCTCCATTATACTGTAGATAATTATTTTTTTTGCAGCAGACCCTGCAGTCACTTATATAAAATATTTAGTGATGTTAGACAATTAAAAGACCTCTAAAAAATAAGTTTTTTCACAAAAAAATTGTTCTAGAATCAAAACAGGTATTTCTTTTCGGACTTAGCGGAACTTATGCTGACCTAAGATACTCTATGCAATTCAAAAGTACCTGCAATACCAGTCTCCATAAAGTGATTATCGTTAATAATACCTGGCGGGTATTGTAATTTCGGTCAAATCCCCTCCTCGAAGCAAACAAAGAAACCGTGGAACGGTATCATGTTCTGAACTTTAACCCCCATATCTAACATGTACGACCCTTTAAGTGTTTCAGTAGTAAAAGAATGTATGAAAACATAACATCTTTTATTCTAAAGAGTGTTAAAGGATTCTTCATTATAATGAGCTTAAATCTTAATAATTACGACTAATGGTTGTAAGTGTTAATTATTGGTGACAATATTTAACCATCGATCACATTAGACCTGAAAGTTATTTGTCATTAACTTTACTCATTAAATATCTTATTTGTATAGGTTATAGTAACAAATAACTTAGTTATAATATCTTTGAAAAGTTTTAGTTAAGTTGATTTTTACAGTCCTATTGAGGTGGGATAAGGGACAGGAAACCAGCTGTAGATCGCTAAGGAATTCTCGACCAATGCCGACAAAAACCCCACGAGAAGGAAATCTAAGTGATAACAGATTCCTTACTGCGCCCCAATCTGTTCATCCACCCCAACCAGAACCCCCTTCCAACTTCCGAACCTATTACACCGTGTAATATCAGCAAGTATTCCTCCTTCGTTTCAATTATTAATTTGTGCAATTAGATTCCAATAAACCGATTAGAAAGCAATTTTTTTCTGAGTTCATTAGACCCCATGATGTAGTATTGAGTGACTGCTGTATTCGTTTGTGTGAGAGAGAGATAGAGAGAGAGAGAGATAGAGATATGAGAGAGAGAAGGAGAGAGGAGAGAGAGAGAGAGAGAGAGAGAGAGAGAGGAGAGAGAGGAGAGAGAGAGAGAGAGAGAGAGAGAGAGAGAGAGAGAGGAGAGAGAGAGAGAGAGAGAGAGAGAGAGAGAGAGAGAGAGAGAGAGAGAGAGAGAGAGTCGAGGGGAGAGAGAGAGAGGAGAAGAGAGAGAGGAGATGAGAGAGAGAGAGAGAGAGAGGAGAGAGAGAGAGAGAGAGAGAGAGAGAGAGAGAGAGAGAGAGAGAGAGAGAGGAGAGAGAGAGAGAGGAGAGAGAGAGAGAGAGAGAGAGAGGAGAGAGAGAGGAGAGAGAGAGAGAGAGGGGAGAGAGAGGGTGGGAAGGTCTTATCTTACTCCTTTAAAAGATTTTTTTTTCTAATAAAGTAGTACTACTAACATGTGTATAATTTAAAGCTAACTTACTCTTATCTTTTACTAAACTATTGTCCATTTTACAGTTAATAAACGAGTTGACTTTTTCCAATAATGAAATCTTATAACAAAGAATAGGGAATATTATTTTTTATTTTCCTTTTCTCATTGAAAACAAAGAAAAATGTTAGAGATACGGTAAGAAGGATACACACTATTAGTGTAAATATTTTATGTTGCTGACGTCTTTATGTTCATCGTTCGCTATCCTCTGGTGAAAATTAGATCTAGCGGTATAACTTTATATTAGGTATTTGATTTCCCATTTCCCTCAAGAAAGATTCTGACTAAATGTAAATAAAATAAATGTAAATAATTAATGTGTAAATAAATCAGTAAATAGAAGCTTTCCAGAAAAAAGGCTGACTCCAGTCATATTAATCGCTATTAAAATTATGATTTCAGTGAATATTACTCAAATATCTTTACAGGTTTGTAATTGTTAAAATAAGGAAACATACCGAATTGAAAATATAATAATAATAATAATGATTTCCACCGCTCTTAGTGACAGTGAAGTACCTATTTAATGTTTTTTAATGCAAAAAACACAACTCAATCATAAGATGTAACAAAAACACAAACAAAGTTATACTTAACCATATAAAACAATAATATTGGAAAATAACAAACGTAAGAGAACATACTAATTTTAAAATAATATAGTTTTGCAATATAACAAATAAAGTAGAGTTTATAATAATATAACCATCACGGTCATACAGCTTTGATTTTATAGTTTATGGACTCTTCTGTACTACATAGTATTCATAAGTAAAGAAGAAAAGAGACTATAAAGAAAACATGATAAAAGAAACTTTCAAACTGTTCTAACTGAAATCTTAAATCCATTTATTATTATTATTATTATTTTTTTGAAAAGATACATTTCAGATGAACGGTATGTTAAGAGAACGGTATGTTAAGATGAACGGTATGTTAAGATGTTAAGCTAGATGTAACAGTACAATTAAGGTATAAAGTATGTCATCTATATACATTTATGGATCATTTTAATACAACTAGACTGAAACAAGAGGGGCATAGCAGCGCGCGGTTCCACATATAGTAGGTATGCTAGAATGAAATACCAAATCTACTAATTACACCAACCGTGGAACAAATCCATATTTCGACTCTGGATTCCTAATTAGAGACAGGGTATTGTTACTATCAATAAAATTTTAAATATAATAACTGAATATATAAGAATATTGATAATCAACAATGGGCCAATTGTCAAGGCATGTATAGTAATATAATTATATATATATATATATATATATATATATATATATATATATATATATATATTATTTTTTTTTTTTTTTCTCTTCCATAGTAACCCTATGAAAGAGTCGTTTATTGAAAAAAAAATGAGCACATCCCATGCATGCAAGCATATTGTGTGCTTAGCTCATTACAAATGCAAAATTTAATTAATTACATCATTGCCAATTATATTAAAGAAAAGAAAATACTAAAAAAAAAAAAAAAAAAAAAAAAAAAGAAAAGAAAAGATACTAAATTAATGAAATAACTAAATGAAATAAAAAGAAACAAAATAAAAATGAAATAAAATAAAAATACACCAAAATTTGATGTTTAAGTATGCCCTGTGATCTTCTTTTTAAAGTTCAATGTTTTGAACAAATTTCTTAGATTCATTACTATAGTTTTGATCAGATTCTTTTCTGACATTGGCCATTGTTCTCCACTGATTATACTATGTTTGATTAAAAAAAATGTCCTTGTCAAAAAGTGGGCAGTTATATAATATATGATTAAATGTTTGTGTTGTCTGTCCGTCACAGTGGCAAGTTTTCGTTGTCCGAAAGGTTTTAAAACAATTCAAATAGTATTTAGTTGGTCCATGCTCTGTTAGAAATTGTGTAAGTTTGTAATGTGTACTTTTTAGTTGTTGTAGTTTCCTAAATTAACGTCTGGTATAAACTTGTGAACTGGTCGTCCTTTGTTTGATTGTTGCCAGTGTAAGTTCCAGTTACTTATTGTGTTGTTTCTTAAAGTTTTCTTGATGTTTGAAATAGGCGTTTGAGAGTATTCAAAAGGTAAAGAATTGTTAGTCGATGCGAATTTAGCTAGTTCGTCAGCCAGTTCATTTCCATAAATCCCAGCATGCCCCTTGATCCATGTTAATTAACTGAGATTTCCTCATTTATTAATTGATGGAAATTCTGTTTAATTTTGTTTAGGAGTGGGTCATGTATGTTGGGGTTTTTTATAGAGTCTGTCAGTATTTTGTTGTCTGTAAATATGTTGAAAGATTTTGTCATGTTTTTAGTTCGTTGAATGAATTCAGTGGCTTTCAAAACAGCTAATTTTTCTGCTTGATTGTTTGAGCAGTTTGGTCCTAATCGATATGGTTCGTCGTGTCGTTTTTCTTGTTTCTCTAATGTTATTAAGGCACAGCCTGTATTCTGCTCAGTTTTGCTACCGTCTGTGTATATGTCTGTGCTGTTCATATCGTTTAGTTCTATTTCGTCTAAGTATTGTACCAATTTTGCATGAGATGATGGATGTAGCCAAAATTTTGGTGTCAGTTCCAGTTCAATGTTGTCAGCCTGAATATTTCTAAAAGATAGTCCTTGTTTTTTAATCTTATAAATTGTTGATGTCTCGGTTATTTTAAACTCAATGGGTATTAGCCCTGCAAGTACACATGCAGCGTCGTATGATACAGTATGAAAAGCTTTGATAATTCTTAGTGCGATTAGCCTTTGAACTCTCTGTAATTTTCTCAAATTAATCGGTTTAAGGCGGCTGCTTCCCGTACTGGAATACCATAAAGAAGTCTGGGCAATATGGCCCCATCGTGAATAACCCTTAGAGCTTTAGAGCGAGACCCTAGGTCATTTTTGCTGCGTTAGTTAGTGCGTGTATAGTTTTTTAAATTTTTGGAAGTTGCTACTTCAATATGCGTTTTCCAATTCAGGTTCTTGTCAAAGTGCAAACCTAAGAAAGTCAATGTAGTAACTAGAAGTATGATGTCGTCCGCGTAAGTGATGATTTGTGTATTTTTAGGTATCTGTATGTCAAAAATGGTGTTAATCAGAATATTCCACAAGGTCGGTGAGAGACAGGAACCTTGAGGAGTACCTATAGTCAATTGCCTGGAGGTTGTATAACAGTTTGTTTGAAATTCAACAGACCTATCTTTGAAAAAAATTAGAAATTAATCGATAAATGTCATTATGGCATCTGTATAGTCTCAGATTTTCTAGGATTATAGGCCACCAAGCACTATCGAACGCGCGCCCGAAAGGGACACAATTTTCACATTCGGACAGAATAAAGTTGATATAGTTTAGATATTATCAGGGCTACGAGTTAAAAATGGGTGAGAAGTTGCTTGATTAAATTCTAATCGAATCTCAAAAAAGTAATCTGCATCCGAGGGGTAGACCAAGACGTAGCTGGAAGTATTCTGTCTGTGCTGAATGTATTTAATTATATTTTGATGGGATTGGGAAGTGTGACCATCGAAACTCTGTGATTGTTTTATTTATTATTTACCATTCAATGAATTTTTTTCGGTGATATTTATAAAATGTTGTTAAAAACAAGAACTTCGTGAATTGGGAAGGTTAAAATAAGTCTTATTTTCTATTCAGGTTTGAAATATTTAGTGATAAAAAAGCCGACAGAGCTTTAATACCTTACAGTACATCTCAAAAGAACCATTGCTTTAATTTTAGGAGAAAATTCAAAGCTCACATGGTATTAGGGAATATCCATCAAAGTGGCAATCGATCTTGAAGCGGTTATGGGCCAAAGAGAAAGGTGACGACATGTCCTCCATCTCCAAGGAGGACTCAAGACGTTTAATATTGATTCCGGAACAGTATGGCCGTCCGTCAGAGATGGATGGCCTCGACCGATAGGGTTCAGCCTTGATAAAACGATACAGCCTCCTAGGCTGCCCTTTAAATCCAAATTTATCTTAGCCCTCGGAAGGAGGTTCTTTAAGATACTTTGCAAAAGAATCAAAGATCAAATATGCACTAATTTACGAAGAAGCAGATAGTTGGGATGTGCAATCCAAAAATCATAATTTAAATGTATACAATATATTAATTAAGTTAAAAAAAATATCTTATAGTGATTTCATGAAAGCACACCCCTAATACCAAATAAAATGAATGCTTCAACTAATTGCAATAATGATTGCAATAACATATTAATAACTTGCTGCTAGCACTTGCTGGTTGCAAATAATCTATATTAGAAGGTCCATAAGCCATCTTTGGTTAAGGTACCTCGCTCGGTTACTAGGACTTAAATGTGGAGAAAATTGGGAGCCTAATGGATTCGAGTGCAATGGACTTCTTGAAATAAATATTTAATGAAGTTATTTGATACTCTAGCCAATTAAATAAAACTTTGCTCTGTTCGGTATTCCACAATGCACACACCAGATAAATTGAATAGTAATTACCAATTATCGATTTCCAGTAACATGATTCAACCCCTTACAACAATGCGAATAGAATCTTTGTTTAAAACAGAACTACCTAAGCTTTAAATGTTATATGCTATGCTTCTTAGTTTTATTAAAATAACTTGTACCTTTTTTAATTTCAATTCATGTTATCAACTTCTTAAACTTTATTAGTCCTTAAGTTCTAAGGCGTTCTCACTCAGACTTTACTAAATTTTGGTATCATGAGCAGTATATATATATATATATATATATTAGTATAATTGGGCCTTAATATATACATATTTTGTAAATGTTTTATATATCTTTTTTACTTGAGGTACGTATAATGATATAGAAGGATCAATACAATTAGGATTGATTAATTAAGTGCCACTTCTATTGAGATTATTTTATTTGAAAACTAGTTTCAAATGCTAAACTTTCATCTTCAGTTCTTCGAGTTAACTATAACTTAAGAAGATTAAGTTACCTCGAAGAACTGAAGATGAATGTTCAGCATTCGAAACTAGTTTTCAAATAAAATAATCTCAATAGAAGAGGCACTTAATTAATCAATCCTAATATGTTTTTTAGTAGGATTTCTTATTACTTTTAATCGAACATATTGTATAAGAGGATTCTTCTCCATCAATATACCAATGCCCTTGAGTAAGATTGATTGTAATTCTTGTTCAATATAAAAAAGAAAGTTTTATTTTACTAAAAAAAAAAAAAATGTATAAAGAATAACTTTTGCTTTATAGCTTATTTGTATTGCATTCACTTCCTTTAAAAGTTTTAAAATTTAAAAAAATGTATCTAATAAAAATTGTTATTTAACAAATGCCCTACCTTGGTTTTGGGTGAGATACATACAGGTATTATACAATATAAAAAAACAAAATGAAATATACAATTTATAAGAATTTGAATAGAAAATAAAGTATTAAGGATATAAATATATCTAAAATTGAAAATAAAAATTTCTGTTTGAAATCAGAAGTCATGTCACCCATTTAATATGTTTGAAAATGCGAATAAATAAATTTAATTTAAATAAACGACAATAAAAATATCTGAAACATTTTTACAAATAACCTGCGCAATTATTAAAAAATAGCTGCAGTTACTTATTAATTTGAACCGTGGCCCACATAATTAGATCATTATACTAAATATCAAAGTTTATTATTTTTGAATTATAAGCTATTTCATTTTAATTTTAAAGGCATTGTGTTGAAAAGCGATTTAACCTTCAATAACGAAATTAATTTATGCAAATCTGGGAGATACTGGCCAGTAAAATCACAGAATTGAAAGACACTGCATAAATTATATTTAATATTACCGCACCCTCTTGCCCCCTCAGATAATATTTTTCCGTTTAAAAATATCATTATTCAAAGTAGTAATCGATTTTAGCTTCTTGGAAACAGTCTAAAACTTATTATTGCATATCGCAATCTGTCATTTTATCAGAATATCATTCTACTAGAAATGCATCTATTTTTTTTTTTTCCTCTTGAAGTTAAAAAAAAAACATATAAAATATTTTGGGCTGATTATTAACAATAAAAATTTGGCAGATATCTATTGCGAAATATTGTTCCATAACTCTACTTTCGATCAATATGGCCCTTCGTCGTAAGCCTACAACCTCTTGTCCTACAATAGCCTTTCACTATTCAACAAATTCGCTACCTCGGACTACATTTATTTCATAGTAAAACTCCTAAATACTCGAATCCATAAGTTTCTTAACTTGCTTCCCATTTTATTCCTGAAAACGTTTTGAGAGTTCTGAAAAGAAGATGGCCCCGGGACCTTTTGAGAACATTTGTTGAAGTGCTACCACTGGAGTGTATATCTAAAAACTTTTCTTGTTTTGTTTATTTAGATAATCTTATTGCAATGTTTATTAAATTTTAAAACATTTTAATTCAAACATAATTATTACATTAACATTATTTTCGATGTTCCACTGATTAATATTACTTTACAAACGGTTCCGTCAAACTTCCACCAAGTTTAGGATAACTGTTTATAACTTTCTGTAATTATAATGTTAACCTATAAGTATTTGTGCCCTTTGAGGTTCCTAAAAAGAAGGTGTCCTCGAGACCTTCTAATATAGAATCTTTATTTCATAGAACTTTATAAGTGCTACCAAACAATAGTTTCTTAACAAGCAATTGATCTGTCATTTTTAGCATTATGATCACATTTACTTGAAGTATATTGCATTATATTGTATACATTTGTAAATTACAATGAATAGCTTTAAAAAAAAAATAGTTTACGTGCAATCGATCATTAATTAATTATTATACGATTTTATGAAAGCTGCAAAATTAATGTATTGTGCTTTAAAATAAACCTTGTATCAACTAAAAGAGTAAACGTTAATCCCTCCGCTCCTGCCAATAACAGCTCCACTCTTTATTGAAGGAACTTTTTAAAATGGTAGATTGCCACTACGTTATGAATATTCATGTCAAATTTCACCCATAACCCCCAAATAATTGCTGTACGATCACAGGCTGAACTTCAAACGACATCAGTGTTGTTATACACCGAACAAATATTTTCACTAGGCTCTAGTCAAAAGGAATTATTTCTAAATTAGATGTTGTTTTCGATATTAACATTGTTCTTTTATACTTTATTTTATAAAATACATTCACAAAAGTTCTTAAGTTATATCACTGAATAAAAATATCATTCGATGAAAGTATGAGGATGAAAGTGTTCATGAATAGCTCTTTGCTTCCTTTAGCTAAATAGTATTACTAAAATATCTCTTTTAAACCTCATAGTATCAGGAGCATTGTCAAAAAAAAAAAAAAAAAAAAATATTTTGATTAGCAAAGTCCAATTTCTTATGTGTTGGAACATGTACACTTTATATTTTTATTTTGAATGCCAATAGAGCACATATGTAGCATTGAGCTGTCTGTTAAAAGACTACCAATATTTGGTACAACTAGAATTTTTTTTCATCACTTCTACCTTAATGCAGTGGATATGAAAATGACTGAATTTACCCCTCTGCATTGGGTTCTAATCTGGCCTATAGAACAGATGGGTGAGGTGTAAACTCTCAACCGGTCGCGCCGTTGTATTTTGTAGAACACTCTGCTTGTTTTCTCTCTATTTCACTTCCGGTAAGCTTAATGGGAAATTGGCTTTAGCTATTCCTCGTCTGATTACCGCCTGTAATTTTCCACTACGATAAGTTGAGTAATATCCCTCCTGAAACATATTTAGTCAGTGATTGTCATCAGTACAACAAATTGCACAAAGTACAACAAGCGACAGCTCTCGTTTTAGTTTTTTATGGTCCCTTTCTTGGCGATCAGCTGGATTTGATATAATATAAGTAGAATATTTATGTTTTTTTTTTTTTATTTTAATTCGGAATGTTTTGATTAGGTGGAAACCTAATTGGAATATATTCCTCGAATTTTGCAAAACTAGAAGAGGGAGAAAAAATAACCAGACAAACAAATAAAATTGATAATTTGGAATTCAGTGGAGAGGAAATAGAAAATGTTTTAGTTCATGATACAGAAACTTATGTTGAGGAAAGTGATATAGATGAGGGGGGGGGGGGGGCTGCCATGAGACATCTACATTATATTTGTTAAAATCATTCCTAAAATTTTTTTTTTTTTTTAATAATTGTCGATAAAAATAACTGTTTTAAATATTATATTTGACATAAATATTTAATCTAGTTATAAATTTGTTTTTTATTATTTTCAGTCATAAACATATTTTAAAATATTATTATCTTAGGTAATATTTTGTACATATACTCTACTTTAAATGTAGAATGGTCAAAATATTTTATTTAATAGATTTAATACAAAATTTGGACAAAAAACGGATAAAAAACTTCGTACAACGCGCGACCCGTGTTACGGAAATTGGTGCGACCAGTGGAAGGTTATATAGTGTGAAAAAAAAAGTACCTAACCCTAGAAATAAAATAAACTAAAAAAAAAAGGGTTCGAAACCGGTTAGTAAAAGGAAAACTCCTACAACCACTAAAAGGTCGACAAACCTACGGATAAAAAATTGGAAAAAAAAAAATTTAAGTGAGACCAGTTTAAGCAATAATTTAAATATTGCACCCAAATCTATCTATTTAATACGAAAACAAATTCACATTTCCCAGAAATCAGAATGGATGACATCAACATAAGTGTTCAATTTAAAAATAAAAAAAAATAGGTTACACAGCATTGAAGTGGTAGTTGTAGCAGATATTTAATTGTAAAATACTTACAAGGGGACGTTTGCAGTTGTAACTCACAGATTTGAATGCCGATTTGTGTGTGGGTAGTAGGGACCTATAATAGTGCAAAACTAGAGTTGTAGCCGCAAATGGGCATTGGGAGCCGAGAAAAAAAATAAAATATGAAAATCACGTTTTATTTTTTTTCTCAGCTCTCAGTCAAGATAGAGAAATATTTCTTTCACGTTTAATTGTAGTTATGTAAGGATTATGATATAAAAATACTTACGTTATGCTCAAGACACCACCCGGCTTTAGGGTGCTCAAAAACTCTAAAAAAATGACAAAATTCCAAGGAAATCCGCTGTAAATCAGTGAAAACTTTTTTTTATGAAAAACTTACTTCAAATCTCGATTTAACACACCATAAAACCCTTATATGTGAAATTTTATCGAAATCAAAAAATATTGATTTTTTACCCCTTTCGAGGAGGTTAAAATTTTGAAGTTGAGATTTCATCAACATTTTCTACCGGCCATAACAACTGCTGTGTTCAACCGATTGCAATAGTAATAGCATCGCTAGAATCAGCATACATTCTGCTTTTTATCCTTGCCTATAACATTGGATTTACTTCCGATTTTAGTGGACAAAAACTGATGTGAATGAAAAAATCCAAGGTCAGCTATAACTTGAGATATTTCAATAAGGGGAAATCCTACAACCTCCGGATTTGGGCTAAACTATGCAGTTTTAAGGCTTCTAGATGACCTTAAAATTTTGTCTTAATCAGTTGCGAAATATGTAAAATAGCGCAAATTATTTACATTTTTTTCAGAAATTGACAGCCCCTTGCCTTCTAAAATCCTACAAAATTTTAAAGGTAAAAAAAAATAATTTTTGATTTCGACAAAATTACGTTTCTACATGTTTTTTGAGATGAGTACTGATATAAAATGATCTTTTTCTATTATTATTTTAGTTTTTACACAATAAATTTCAAATAAGACCATTTAAAAAATATATACATTTTTTTTAAACCAAAACCTGATATTAATTTTAGATTATTCATCAATATAAGGATTTCTATGCAATTTGAAATAAAAAATATGTCATTTTAAAAACGTTTTATTTATATAATATAAGTGAGGAAAATTTTTTAACTAAAAACTGATATTATTTTCAGATTCCTCATCTCAAAAAACATGTAGAAACTTAATTTTGTCGAAATCAATTTACAAATTTACAAATTTAATTTTTTTTTACCTTTAAAATTTTGTAGGATTTTAGAAGGCAAAAGGGGATGTCAACTTCTGAAAAAATGTAAATAATTTGCGCTATTTTACATATTTCGCAACCGATTAAGACAAAATTTTAAGGTCATCTAGAAGCCTTAAAACTGCATAGTTTAGCCCAAATCCGGAGGTTGTAGGATTTCCCCTTATTGAAATATCTCAAGTTATAGCTGAGCTTGGATTTTTTCATTCACATCAGTTTTTGTCCCTCTAAAATCGGGAGTAAATCCAATGTTATAGGCAAGGATAAAAAGCAGAATGTATGCTGATTCTAGTGATGCTATTACTATTGCAATCGGTTGAAGTTGTTATGGCCGGTAGAAAATGTTGATGAAATATGAATTTCAAAATTTTAACCTCCTCGAAAGGGGTAAAAAAATCAATATTTTTTGATTTTGATAAAATTTCACATATAAGGGTTTTATGGTGTGTTAAATCGAGATTTGAGGTCAGTTTTTCATAAAAAAAAGTTTCCACTGATTTACAGCGGATTTCCTTGGAATTTTGTCATTTTTTTAGAGTTTTTGAGCACCCTAAAGCCGTGTGGTGTGTTTAGCATAACGTAAGTATTTTTATATCAAATACCTTACATAACTTCAATTAAACGTGAAAGAATCATTTCTCTATCTTGACTGAGAGCTGAGAAAATAAAAAACAACGTGATTTTCATATTTTATTTTTTTTCCCGGCTCCCAATGCCCATTGGCGGCTACAACTCTAGTTTTGCACTATTATAGGTCCCTACTACCCACACACAAATCGGAATTCAAATCTGTGAGTTACAACTGCAAACGTCCCCTTGTTAGTAAAAATGACCATTCTTACATGATGTGCTTAATCTATTTCTGCAATAGATTCCTGGCCTAACTATTAGATATGATATCCTACTTTTAGTAATATTTTATTAATTTTCTTTTAAAATATATATATATATATTTATTATTATGAAAATCACAAGGAGTATTATATTATTGTTTTATTTAAAATAAGTATCTGTAAGTAAACATTCATGGAATAGAACAAAAGTAAAATAAATTAATTTTGAATATCGACATTGTTTTAATTGTTTATTGTTAGCGGTTTTAAATTTATTTGGAGTGCTCATTAATATGCCTGTAATGGAGATCGTACAATTTTAAATTAAGACAATCAGAAGCAGCCCTCTTTTGTTGGCTGACCGAGTTCCTACTTTTGCCGGGAGAGAGCGTAACTTTTCATCCAATTTAACTGAGATCGTTTTCTATGCAAAGCAGTTGGGAAAAGTTTTTAAACTGGACTTCAAAACATCCTCCTAAATCTCTTGAAGTGTGAAATCCAGGAATGGAATTTAGGGTTATTGACAGCCGTCAAAGAGTTAAGACCTTGGGGGATAATCAACGCCCTACAAAATTTCATTTAAGAAGAAAATAAAAAGAAAAGAACGATTTCTTTAGAGAACTTGACTTTGGGAAGACTTTGTTCTAAAGATTCCAGCTCTACAGAGGGATAGGATAAATAAAGGAAGAATTTTTTAAGAGAGAAAGATGTGTGTGGTATTATAGAGGCACTATGGTCGCCATGATACATACATGGGAAGGATACCCGATGGACCATTTGTCCAAGCGAAAACTAGTTCCAGGCTTGATTGAATATTTAACTAGATTTTCTTCCCCGCTCCATGATTAAACTTGTTCACCAAGGCCAACGCTGACACTCCTTAAACTTTTATGAAATGGCTTGCCTCATCCTCTTTAGTTGTGAGTTGGACATACATTGCAGCAATATTATGGGGTACGGGTATGTATTATTTATATAACTGTTATGAAATGAGGATTTAAAGCGTTGCTTGTGTTCAGAAACAGAAGAAAACAAACCACAAGGAAATTCGATTAAATTAATATTGTGAAACTCACTTTAACGATTTAATTTTTCAATGTTATAATGTAGTGTTTAATTACTCATATAGTATATTAATATTCAATATCTTGTTCAAAATATTTGTCTCTTGTCCTAAAACTTGTAAAATATTAAAAGTGCGACCTTAAAGTGGAAATGTAATGCTAAAAATATTAGTATTAATTAAAGGTTGTAATTTCTGTTATTTATGAGTAACATTAATAATTTTTACGAGAGGTATCGGACGGTTACACTCTAAGAACCCACTTAGTCCCTATAAAATATGTAAAATGTAAAAAAATTGATATTTCTTCTAAATATACAATCTTTATAGATAATTAAAAAAAAAGTAGATGCCATTACTCCCCATAAAGGGTCTCGGGTTCAAAACTTAGGTGAGGATATACTGTTTCTAAGCCATGGGTGGTGAAAGGAGGAGATTTGGGCAGAATACTCGCTTGACCGCCTGTTTTTTCAGCAATTAAGGGTACCCACTTTGTAGAGGCTGGGTGTACCCGACCTCAAAGCCGACCACGGCCGAAATAACAGAAATTAATTTTCTGCCCTCGGTCGGACTTGAATTCGGGCCCGGGAGGATAGTAGTCAAGTGCCTTATTCACTGAGTTACCGCGCCTCACTTATAAATAATTACCTATCAAAATTCAGAATTCTGCTATACACACACACACACACACACACAACACATATATTTTTTTTTTTTTTTTTTTATTCATTAAAATTTAAAACTGTATATAATTTAAAATATAATATATCAATTAAATGTGATGATAATGATAAAAAGGACACGTCTGTTGTTTTTAAACCAACTACCCGTTGGTAGTACTTATAAAGGTTCTACATAATGAAGTACTATATTAGAAGGTACCGAGGCCATCTTCATTTCATGCACCTCGGACGGTTATCTAGGATGGCATTGGAAGCAAGTTGTGATACTAATAGGTTTGAATGGTTGTGAAGTTTACTAGGGAAGGATTGACATCTTGTTTGAGCTTAGACGAAAACGTAAGGTATATTAAGATCTTGGTGGATAAGTTTTTTTCTGACGAAGTAAGGAGCATTGAGGATTTTTCTAAGGATTTTAGATTGTTAGGATTGGACACAATATGAATTGGATGGTTTAGTAGAGCCCCAAAGCTCAACTCCATATGTCCAAATTGGTATAATTACTCTTATGTATATGAGTCTTTAGTAATTAATTGGAAGGTTTGAACGTTTGTCAAGTAAATGTTGAAGTAGTTTATAACGACGAGCAGTTTCTTGTCATTATAGTCTTGTATGTGAAATCAAAATAAGACGTTTGTCCAAGTGGGTCTGCTACATATTTACATCAATATTTGTTTCGGGGAAAATGTTTAACCATCTTCAGGTTAAAAACCTAAAACAATTCATCTTAACAATTTATCAGTGTTGTAGTAATGTTTAATAAATTAATAAATACGGAATAGAAAGCAGAATTTTATAATTAAAAATTACATTATTGGATTTTATGGAGCATGTTATGTTCAAGTAATAATAAAATAATTGTTCAGTCGTTGTTAATGTTGTTTGGTTTCAACGGTCATATATTCCTTAAGGGGAAGATAGAGACTGAGATTATCTACAACTTACAAAAGTTTTCTTGACAGTTGAAAGTTTGAGATTTATTTTCACGTTCTGACTAAAAATAAAACTTTCTCCGAAAATAAAAATCAGTAGTACATAAATATATTTATATTTATATGTCATTGTGACGGACAAATAATACAAAAATGTATTCATATACTTTTAAATAAGGAAAGATTTAATGAAAAATTTGGGGAAGAATGATACTGGAACTGGTCGGAAAATATATTTATAAATTGAAGAATGGTTAATTTTATTTATTTATTTTTCTTTTGCTTGTTTTCTTTTCATTTTGCTCTATGAAATAGTTGACAATAATGTAACTCTTTTAATTTGGCATTTTTAATAAACAAGCAAACAATATGCTTCATTAGATGTGCTCACATATTTATTTAACGACTCTTATATAGGGTTACTTGGGAACAGGAAAAAATAAAAATAAAATAAACACACACTCACATATATATATATATATATATATATATATATATATATATATATATGTGTGTGTGTGTGTGTGTGTGTGTGTGTGTGTGTGTGTGTGTGTGTGTGTGTGTGTGTGTGTGTGTGTGTGTGATGTCGCACTATACCACACTCTTCCGATAAATCACAACTGGATGAAAAGCACTCGTTTGTTTGTTGATTTCTTAAGGTCCACTGATAGGAAAGATAAATCGCTAGTATGTTCTCCCCTGTTCCCCTAATCACAGAGACTTAATTATTTTTTTTTTTTTAATTGACACAGTTTTCGTAGTATTGCCATTAGATCTTCTACTTTATTTATTTTAGGGTTGGTTTATTTATGGACTGATGGCACACAGTTGGCCGACTTTACCGTATATATTTTATTTAAGACGAAACTATATTTCCTTACCATCATATAATTAAAAAAACCCGGACATCGCGTTTTTAAGCCATACCTTCAAACACTATGTGTTAAGCGAAAAACATGAGCAGTGTTAATGTTATAGTAAACAGTAGTTTTTTTTTTTATACAGTAATAAGTTTCTGTTTTTTCTATATTAAATAAACTTACCTGTGTGCATCTAATATCTCACGCATAAAACCTTCTTATTTTATTTTTTGTTTTTGAACCCCTAATGTTACAACACATACAATTCTTCCTTTTTCTTTTCCTGTTTTTCGTAATTATATTTTTAATATTGATGTATTATGCGGGTGTGAAAATTAGTTGCACAAAGCTAAGTATATAAATCACTTATAGTACAAATTGATCCAAGCAAGGTCTATTAAGGTATATGTATATCAACAACTTCAAAGTAAATTCAAACTAATATCTCTCTAGTCTTATTAGTTTAATCACTATTATTCTATTTGTATACCCCATTTCCATTTCCAAGGCAGAAAGACAAGTTGTACCTTTAGATGTAAAGGAATGCTCCTCTTTCTCCTTTCCAGGGAGCTACCTCAGATATAGGAGCTTGAGTGCTTGAAGTTCTAATAATCTGAGAGGGTCACCCGATTTAGTGGAAGGGACAAAGGTTAAAGGAAGAATGGAGATTACAAAAGCAGTGCTAGTCCTCAAGCTGAAAGTAGCTGGCGTCTGTACGGCTCTCGCTGACACTGTCTCTAATACCTTCCTCTCGCTCTAATGGGAAAAGCAAAACAGTGGTTGGCAGAGGGACGAAAATAATTAGTTCAATCTAATTTAATCAATAATAAACTTTTACATATACAATCTAGATTATAAACAACGTTCAAGATCTGATCTTGAGTAATATGGATTTTCAACTTTATTCTTTTGGCGAAAAAGAACAAAAAAAGAAAAATTTAAATAGTTATAATTCTGCTATCATAAAAAAAAAAAACACAAATATAGCCAAAAAATGTGTTGTGTAGTAAATAAAATTTTACAGTATTCAAATCTGAAACATTTCTCCTAACTGCTATTAAATTTTTTTTCTATTTATGAACACGAGTTATTTGAATTATCCGAGTTGAGATTAGCTGATTTATTTAAAACATTTTTGCGAACATTTGCGTTTAGTGCATCTGTAAGCTAAGGTATCGAAAAATAGATACAATTAAATAAACTAAATATTTTGTTTTTATAAATGTGAAAAAAAAACGATATTAATATAAAAGAGAAATGAATATAGCTGATTAGTAAATACATAAATATAGTATAACAGTCGACAGACGAATAAACTTGATAAATAAATATATAAATTATAACAATATATTTATAATAATATAGTTACTATATATCTTTATTTAATCAAAATATTTAGTTTATACCTTTTTTTTCTTGTATTTTTTAAAATTCTCTCCCTTTTTTGCCTCATGGTTTGGTTTGTTATTTATCTAGCCCTGATAAAGGCTTACAGCGTCGGCTGAAATGTCAACAAAATAAATTGAATTAATAAATTCTATTTTCAGTTTGTTATTTTTTTCTTGAACAATTGTTTTGTCAAAAGATCTGGTTAGCTTTCTTATCCCTTAAACAGATTTTTATTTTGTAATCGCATTTATTTTTAAGATCAATCGATTTTTTGGCACTGACATATCGCTACATAATATATATATATATATATACACACACACACAATCGTGTATAATTAGGATAAGGCTGTGTAGCTATGAAATCCATCATGTTTTCAACAATAAGTGGATTTTCTGAAAAGGGGTGTAAACATAAACATTAATAGGTTAAATTTAGTTGATGTTTTTCTTCCGAAACGATCCCTTGATTCCATTTAAGTTTCCTCTGCTCAATGGATATCCAAAACTGGGGAAAACGTTTTGCAAAGCTTACTCATTTGCAGAGAGCATTGAAGGTAGATGGAATGCAGGATGGATTTACTAGACCTCGTTTAATTCACCTATCGTGTGAATACGCTGCATTCAGAGGATTTGGCCCTCCAATAGACTTAATTTACGTTGGCCACAAAAAATTAATAGCTTTCGGAATATAGGGATTCAAGCGTGTGTGAAGTGTTTTTTTGTTTGTTTTTTTAATAGTAAAATGTCATCAAATGTTATAGTCGATTACTGAGTTAGGCAAGATTTAATCATACCAGAAATTTAATTATAGCTATCACCTAATATAATTAAATGTTTCAGTTGATTTTTTAGTAAGATAATTAATATTTGATTGAAAGATTTAATCATTATTAAATTAGGTGATTGAATCCTGTAATTTAGTTTTCAAATTGCTATAATTAAATTTTTCCTAACCCTGGTTGATTATATATTAATATTTGCATCAAGTTTATGATGCTTTAAATGAATGAAAAAAAAAAAAAAAAAAAAAATAAAATAAATATATATATATATATAATATATTAGCTGTATTATCGGTTGTAATAGTAGAGATTAAATTAATAAAAAAAAATCTTATAAAAACATTGGGCTGTTTACCTTCAGTTAGTTGGTTATTTAACAAGACTTTATTGCATGAATTCAATTAACCCTCGAGTGGTCGCGCGGATGACAATAGTCCTCCATTGCTCTTATAATCGCTATTGTGTATTTGTTTTGGCGAATGAACATGACGAGCCTAGAGTCTGCAAAGGGAGGCTAGGGGATAGTCTCAGTACCTCTGTTAGTTGCTATTTGATATTTCCTACCTGTAATTTCCATTTGTTTTGGTTGGCTAACAATTATCCTCCATTTCTGGAGTCCTGACTTTTCATTTTTTTTGTCTACATTAGCAAAATTAATACAACTAGAGTTTGTTATAATTAGATTGAATGCCCTCTACTGATATTTTTGAAGTACTGTGCTATTGGAGTGAATTATTTCGTTTGTCATCCACGCGACCTTCCCCGTAATTTTATTTTCAACTTGGTATGTGTTGATAATAATCTACGTACTTTTTTTATAATTCATTTTTTTGAGTAAATTATTTTTTTCTCTTATCCTTTGAAAAGTATCTTTGAATATATAAAGGGAATACAAAATGATTATAGTCATCCACGCGACCTTTCTTGTAACTGAGCCATAAGCGACCACTCGAGGGTTAACCATTTGATAATCATTGGTTAAGAGATTATAATAAGTATTTATATTTAAATCGGTTTGGAGCATTCTGATGAAGTACCAAAGGCCATTTGTGGAAAACGTTCTAATCTCTTCTCAATCGATTCAAGATGGTTGTGTACAAATTTCGATTCAATAAGTCGATTTGATATAGAAATAGAACGAATTAAGGCTAAATGTCCCCTCACTCTGGTGTGTTTCTGCCTCAAGAGATCGCAGCACCTACGGGGTCAATTTTAGATTCCTCCTAATTAAGAAACCAATAGACATTTTTAGATCGGAAAAAACGGATTTATTAATAAAATGGACATAGAATCTGATGAATCTATTTTAGAAGGCCATATATGTGATATTTACAATTTTAGGTTCAAAAAAAACTACTTTTTATTATTTTTTAAAGAAAAAAAGTCAACTAATAGGCAAGTATAGAATAATAAAATATAAATATTGGCGAAAACAAAATTTTAATTATACGCACAACATCGGCCGAAACTCATAAATACGAATTTCTATGCAAATGTTTTTGTTTTGTTTTTCAGGTAGCATCTACATCTATCATGACTATAGCAGCCTCAAACTACAAATCTAAAATAAGATTTCCATCGAAAGGTAGTTTTGGAACTCAAAATAAAATTTTCACGATCCGAAATGATAAGTTCGAAAAATTATAAAAGTAAACAATAATTAAAACTATATAATCAAAAACACTGCATGCGTATTGTAAATATATTTTAAAATGCGGGGTGCATCAAATATAAGAAGGAATTAGGAAAAATCACGTTAGAAGTATGGCAGAGGATAAGCGATTATAAACACTAATCCCCTACCCTCCTATAAAGACTTGCTCTATGAAGCATTATTTTGGAGGGCCTACAACTTTTGTTCTATTTCACTTCCCCAATGATGATTTTATTGACTAGAATTATAACATTGTTCATATATAACGGGAAAAGGATATAAATAAAAACATTATTTTATTATTAATTTATATAAAACTAGTTGAAAAAAAAAAAAAAAAAAAAACAAAGGAATCCACAAACAATAAAGTATTATCTATTCCTATTACTAATTAAAAAAATTAAAATTACTTATGCTATATAACTGCACATTAAAAAAGTATATATTATATTATGAACAAATATGATAAAATATTTTTGCATAAATGTTTGCTTATTCTTAATAAGGAATAATCATATTATGAGCTGTATTCATTACAATTATTTACTTTTTAGCACCCAAATCAAAAAGCTTTAGTACTTTTACTGATTTCATATAAAAGTGATTACAAAAAGTTATTGAATTTTTCAATTGAATGAGTTTAAATAGGCAGTTTCCTGCTTTCCCTTCCTGCCGCGCGTATTCCTGAGATATAAAACTCATTTTTCTATCTTACGTTTTACCATAGGAATCCACAGTCAAAATTATGCTAGGTTCGGGTAAAAAGAAGAGGATAGAAAAGACGCGAAATCCCTAGACGGCATAGGATCAAAGGAAATATCAACATTTCCAATACTATCGTAGGTTCAAACAATAATGGTCTGGTAGGACAAGGTGTTTACAACCATTTCTTTGTGAAATTGGATTTTTTTTTTCATTTTGATCAATCCTTTAATTGTTTCACAAGAGTAGTTTCATTTCTCATTTATTCGACACATCACACACAGTATAGGCTTATTTGACTATTTTCCTCCTTCGAACCCTAATCTCAAAGTGAAGGTAATAATATATAATTGTAAGCTTTTTTTGTATGAGAAACTAGAAAAACTAATTCACAGCTTAAAATTAGAAAACGGTTAGACATAGAAAGTAATTCATTACAAACCTTTTGATTTGAATAAGAAGTAATTTTGGGAAAAATTTGATTTCGTAAATACTATTTTTATTTATTTTTAAAAAAATAAAACATTTTTTTTGAACTTCCGCATACGCTCTTTTCTCTTATCTATTCGGGTCCCTGTTCGGTCAACAAACACGGAAGGATACAAAGACATAGAAAATATTTATAAATATATTACAATTGATCTAATGAGGTATTTGATCGCAAAAGGGAGTGTGTGCGTTTTAAAACCCCCTTTACTGCGGAATAAGCATATTTTGCCACTTATGATTCCATTTTATTCATTTTTTTTCTGTTTGATAACTAAATTGTTGAAAGGATATGTATTGATATATACAAGCTTACAATCAGAAAACGGCTAGGTGTATGAATAAATTTATTAAAAACATTATTGAAACGTTTGATTCCGAGAAAAAACTCCTACTTTGTTTTTGACATTGACTATATCTCGAAAATGGTCGACTCTAAAAAAAATATGTTATAAATCTAAATTAAAGCTGATTACATTTCCTATAAAATTGATTGTGTATAAATTTGTCGAAATTCTAATGTTTTCGAGATATACGTTATTGAAAATCGATGATTTTCGGGAAAAAAAACAAAATGTTACCTCACTTTTTGTAATAATTTTGCTTCTAGTACCTTCCCCGATCGTTCCACAGAAAAAAATAAATAACCAAATTGTAGAGCATTGAATTTAATTCATTTCACATATAAGCTTTTGGTATTTGAAGCAAATGTTTAACAAAAGTGAGTAAACATTTTTTTGTGTTTTTAAAATTATAGATTTTTATAAACGTATACCTCGAAAACCGTTGGAATTTCGACAAATATGTATATAATTAATTTTATAGGAAATTCAATTAGCTTTAATTTCGATTTGTAGCATTTTTTTCTTGAGTCCACTGTTTTCAGGATAAGATCGAAAAATACGAAATTGAGACCTCTCCTCTCCACCCACCCTTAGCTCAACGTCCAGTGTCGGTGACTTTTAGCAGGACCTTCTAATTACTCCAGCGAAGCTGTGACATAAAGAATTATCGCATATTTCATGCAATCTACACCCCTCATTTCAACACTCTTTGACTAGGGTCGCACTTTTCTGCGAAAACACCTATATCACCACTCGTTTGGCTACAGTTCCGAAACTAATTGTTCGATCCGAAATTTCTTTTTTTTCTTCTGAGTGCTCATTAAATTTAATAAATATAAAGTTATGATCAAGTTTCGTAAAATAACCATACCAGCACACTAAAAACCGCGACCTGTTTTGAAAGTCAAACTTGTTAAAGTCATATTGGCCCTAATGCAAAGCCCAGATAAACTTGATAGCATTGTTTATTATTTGTTAGGTTAACATCATATTTAAAAAACCAAAGGTCCTTTATTTTTTATACAATATTTTTTCGAAATCACAAAATATATAGGAAAAGATGATATTTTTGGCCGGCTAGACCTACAAGTTACCTCTCTGTGCGTTGGTGTTCCATATTGGTGTTATTTTATTAAACTCATTCAATTGAAAAATTCAATAACTTTTGTACTCATCACTTTTATATGAAATCAGTAAAAGTACTAAAGCTTTTTGATTTGGGTGCTAAAAAAGTAAATAATTGTAATGAATACAGCTCATAATATAATTATTCCTTATTAAGAATAAGCAACATTTATGCAAAAATATTTTATCATATTTGTTCATAATATAATATATACTTTTTTAATGTGCAGTTATATAGCATAAGTAATTTTAATTTTTTAATTAGTAATAGGAATAGATAATACTTTATTGTTTGTGGATTCCTTTTTTTTTTTCTTTTTTTTTTCAACTAGTTTTATATAAATTAATAATAAAATAATGTTTTTATTGATATCCTTTTCCCATTATACATTAACAATGTTATAATTCTAGTCAATAAAATCATCATTGGGGAAGTGAAATAGAACAAAATTGTAGGTCCTCCAAAATAAGGCTTCATAGAGCAAGTCTTTATAGGAAGGTAGGGGATTAGTGTTTATAATCGCTTATCCTCTGCCATACTTCTAACGTGATGTTTTCCTAATTCCTTCTTATATTTGATGCACCCCGCATTTTTGGTACTACAGAGGGGACATTTAGCCTTAAGAGCTTGGTCTTAGAGGCCCTTCTTTCAATTCATGGTTCTTAAGCTTGTTATTGGGCATTTAAAAACGTTTTCCTTATATAATCAGCCACTACCAAGCTAGAATGAACCGCGGTTACTCCGAAAATGCTGATTTGACTATTAAAATGCAGTACGATTTGTTTCATTAATAGTGTAAGGAGAACACGGGCAAATCTCTCTCTGTTAACTCGTTGACGCGGGTGAGGTAGTCCTTGTTTCTAACCTAGGGCGCGTTAATCATAAAAAAACATATAATGTCACCCGCTATTGGCTAGAAAAATCCTAGCGGGCCCGCAGTGATGGTATAAAGGCAAAACGTATCCCAAATTTGTCGAGCATAATAATTCCACATTTTCCAAAACTAAAACAGATTTTTCGTGACTTCACGTCTAATAAGAAAAAATATATATATATATATATATATATATATATATAATTATATAATATATATATATATTTATATATACATATATATATTTTTTTTTTGAAGAGAAAAGATTTGACCCCGGTTGGGACTCGAACCAAGTCCCCACCTCTCTAGCGTGGCGCCTTATCCACTAGGCCACCGAGCTCGCATCCGAACCAGGGAAATCTTCTCTCTTCACTGATCCATACCCCCGGGCACTCGCAATTGCGATGTACAAATCGGGGATGAATGCTCAATTTGAACATTACTTTAAACGGATCTATTGAGTGGATCTATTAAACGGATAAGGCGCCACGCTAGAGAGGTGGGGACTTGGGTTCGAGTCCCAACCGGGGTCAAATCTTTTCTCTTCAAAAAATAAAAAATATATTTAAAAAATATTTAATAATCAAGAATTATTTCATAATCTTAATATATATAATGACAGCTCGTCAATAGATCCGTTTAAAGTAATGTTCAAATTAAACATTCATCCCCGATTTGTACATCACAACTGCGAGTGCCCGGGGGTATGGATCAGTGAAGAGAGAAGATTTCCCTGGTTCGGATGCGAGCTCGGTGGCCTAGTGGATAAGGCGCCACGCTAGAGAGGTGGGGACTTGGGTTCGAGTCCCAACCGGGGGTCAAATCTTTTCTCTTCAAAAATAAAAAATATATTTAAAAAATATTTAATAATCAAGAATTATTTCATAATTTAATATATATGACAGCTCGTCAATAGATCTGTTTAAAGTAATGTTCAAATTAAGCATTCATCCCCGATTTGTACATCGCAATTGCGAGTGCCCGGGGGTATGGATCAGTGAGAGAGAAGATTTCCCTGGTTCGGATGCGAGCTCGGTGGCCTAGTGGATAAGGCGCCACGCTAGAGAGGTGGGGACTTGGGTTCGAGTCCCAACCGGGGTCAAATCTTTTCTCTTCAAAAAAATAAAAAAATATATTTAAAAAATATTAATTAATCAAGAATTATTTCATAATTCAATATGTATATATATATATATATATATATATATATATATATATATATATATATAACGGATGGTAAGGTGATAAAAGACAATGAATTATCAGAATCCAAGATGGTAGATGAAAGGGGGTGATTAGGAAGGTGAGGGGAGTAGTTAGTAATAGATCGCTGATTTGAGGGACCCACCTTTCAGCTCTATTCAGTGCTGCGCGGCCTCTATTCTCTAGGTTTGATTTCAGCTCCGTCCGGGATAATTAGGGTTTGATTATGGACGTTAATGTACCTAATCGATTTTGGATTGACCGTCTTCTATGTTAAATCGACGTATGTATACTATGAAGAGGCGGGAAGCAACGTCTAGATTAATCATACCTGAGGATTTTCTTGATTATCTTTAAAGGTAAAGAGATTGAAAGGATGCTGCTGGAAGAATAATTAAAGCTCTGTGGAATAATAGATAGAAAATAAACTTTATTCTGGGTCTATACCTGAGATATATATACCTGAGAAGCTTATACAGATGATTAAAGTCACTATGAAGGATATGAGGTGTGTAGTTAGGATAAACGGTGAACTGACAGAAGAGTTTCATGCAAGGAAGGGATTACGGCAAGGTGATGCACTGGCCTGTTTATTGTTTAATCTTGCTCTTGAGAAGGCGATAAGAGATGCGGGCTTGCGCCGAGATGAGCGATGCGGAAACATCTTTAACAGCCTCGTGCAATTGTTGGCATACGCAGATGATGTAGATATCGTGGGGCGCTCCTTCCAGTCCATGAGTGAGGCATTTCTGGCTCTGGCGAGTTCGGCCAGTAAACTTGGGCTTGAGGTAAACGAGTCCAAAACCAAATACATGGCATCAGAAGAGGTTCCGAGGCCAGGTGAGACAGTGGCAATAGGACAACACAGGTTCGAGAAGGTCTCTGAATTTAAGTACCTGGGTTCAATAGTCACTCAAGACAGCACCCCCGATGTGGAGATTAGGAAAAGGATAGCCGCCGCTAATAGATGCTACTTTGGTCTAGCAAGGCAGTTCAGAGGGAGAATGGGGAGTAGTTAGTAATAGATCGCTGATTTGAGGGACCCACCTTTCAGCTCTATTCAGTGCTGCGCGGCCTCTATTCTCTAGGTTTGATTTCAGCTCCGTCCGGGATAATTAGGGTTGATTATGGACGTTAATGTACCTAATCGATTTTGGATTGACCGTCTTCTATGTTAAATCGACGTATGTATATTATGAAGAGGTGGGAAGCAACCTCTAGATTAATCACACCTGAGGATTTTCTTGATTATCTTTAAAGGTAAAGAGATTGAAACGATGCTGCTGGAAGAATAAATTAAAGCTCTGTGGAATAATAGATTGAAAATAAACTTTATTCTGGGTCTATGTCCCATAATAATAATACAATGAACATAATATAAATCCAATGAGTCTGGTCATCAAAAGATAAAATAAATAAAATTATCAGTCTGATCAACTATATTTAAAATTAAAAAAAAAAAAATATGAAATAAAAATTGTGAAAATCCATTTATTATAGGAATAGTTTAAACAATTGTGTATATATATATATATATATATATATATATATATATATATATATATATAGAGAGAGAGAGAGAGAGAGAGAGAATAAATAAAATTTGAATGAAGTTTTGCTAATTAGTACCATTCTGGAGAGAAAAGAGGTTTGTTTATTTCGTTTAACGTCACTTTATGCTGCTATGGCTAATCGGACGATGCTACGGTAAATAAATTTTGCCTATCCAGGTATAATTAGGATAGGGATTTTTAACGAGTACCTGACATCGCACAGGCTCGGGACCCCCATTTTACGTCCCTTCCGAAGGACGGCATAGCTAAGGATTTTTTACTCCCTTTAAAAAATCCTAAGGTCATCTGCCGGGCTGCGAACCCGCGATCTTGGGTTTAGTAGGTTGCTATGCTAACCACTACACCACAGGTGACCCCGAGAGAAAAGAGGTTATGAAACAGGAGGGATTTTAATTTGTACAGAGATGGAGCACTACGGATGTTGTGAGGTAGTGAATTTCATAAGGAAGTTGAATGGGAAATAAAGGAATGTTCAATTGATGCACTCTTGTAAAAAGAAGTATACAGGTCTGAGGTGGTATAGATAGATGTAGGAGAGATTGCGAGAATTAATGGTTTAATAGAGAATAGAAGCTTGGAATTAATTTCTACGATATGAAGGATAAAGCTATTTTAACTCTGTATACATATGTATGTATGTTTGGAATCCCAAAGATAAACCTGATTAAACAGTTTATTAGTTTTCTTAGCCCACTCTCGGGTTCAACCACCAACCCACCATCTGTGACACAGCTATAGTCAAAATTGGAGAGGATAATGGAAGAAACCAAGAGTTGACGGGTAGGTTTTGGGAAGGAATCCTGGGAAGAATAGAATAGTTTAAGCGTGAATATAGCCCGCCGAGAAATTGGGGAGACTTGAGGTTTCTATGAACTGGTTTAGTCGAAAGTAATACCAAAGTGTTCAACTGTAGAGTAGAATTGGAGGATGGGAGTTCATGGTCAGGATCGGGAGGTGGGGAAAGGATCTCAATAGATGGGTTCTCATTGTCTTGGGACTAATGGCAATGATTTAAGGTTTTTAAATATTTAATTTCAAATTGTTGTCAGAGGGTCAAGTGCAATTGCTATCAAGGCTATCTTAGATAAGGAAGAATGATTTTAATAAATCTGAGGGATGGAAGGATAGGTATATTTGGAAATCATCCGCTTAGAAATGATAGAAGCAGTGGTCAATAGATTGCTCTAGATTCTCTCAGTTGAACAACTTAGAGATATCTTGGTTGATTGGTTTTTATTTCACGTATTTCACGTAATTAGGCTAACGAAGCTAATTTCAATTTTAGATTAAAAATGGCAATTATCAATAAATTCGTTGCATTTAAGAGGGATTATTCAATGATAAAAAAAAAATTGAAACATTATTTAAATGACAACTTTTAGAATATACTAATGGATGAAAAATATAGGATATAAAATAAAGGTTATTGAAAATAAAAATTAATATTTTTTTCTTTTTTAATTAAAAATTAGTGAAAATAAACCAATGAAGCGGTGAAAACCTACACGTACAGTCCAACTTAATCCTTCACATTTTGTGGAGGAAAGTAACTGCCTCCTATTCCTTGATTACTTGTTTAATTTTGCTTTTTTATTATATTTTATTTATATTGAAGTATTCTCTTTTTTTTTCTATTGCATCCATTTATTTTTAATATTATGGCGTATAAAAAAAAAAAAAGGACCGTTTCTTATTTAATGCTTCTCAACAGTTTTTTCTCTCTTCAGAACTTTAATTTAAGCTTAACAATGGATTACTTCAATAAATCGTTCGTTGAAAAGTTTTTATTGAAAAAGCAACATGGCTTTAGAAATCCTTTAAATTTTAAGATATAATTGGAAAAAAATATCGTATAGTCATTTGGCTTTAGAATCGGTTCGTAAAATCAACGAAACTGTAGTCCCTGACAATTAATCTAACCAAGGTGTCTTTGTCGAGTGAGCCGTGTGTTGTTTGTGGTTTCAAAAATTCAAAAACTTTTCAGTCCTAAAATATTTTGTGAAAAGTTATATAAAATTTTCTTGAAATCGTCACTGCGTTATACAGCTTTCAATCACATAGAAGTTCTGTTCCAGCTAGAATATACCCAGCCTCATACCTTTATACCAAAGTTTAAAACTTCTTCCACATCCGACATAGAATCCTGTCCTTGCTCCTACAGATTTAAATTTGTTTTGTTCTATAGCACCCTTTTTAAATGAGAAAAATATCGATACATTTGAAGATTTATAAAAATGTCAAGGAGTTTTTCAATAACCACCGGAAAGAGCGGTGCGTGTGGGGTATATAAATGGAATTTTTAGAGTATATAAATAAATTCCATTAAATTACAAAGAGGTGATGTGGTCAGCAATCACGCTCAACCGGAAGGTTTTTCCTTTATTTAAGGGTACTAAACTTTAAAGTGGATGTACCCCAAGAGGGTCTCCAGACCTTGAAGTCGATCCATGGTCGAAGAAATGGAAATTAAACTTTCTGTCCTCAGCCGGGCTCGAACCCGGGCTCCGGAGCATAGCAGTCCCAATGCCTTACACACTAAACTATTCCGCTCTCATTTGATAGGTGAGTTAAATAATATAATGGGTTATAGAGTGTGATTATGTTTGGCCTATTTAATTGTAGTTTTAATTAATTTATTAATTTATTGATTCGCTCCTGAATATGTTTAGGTATTCAGATGATTTTTTAGGCAATTTTCGTATAATAAAATAATCAGCCTGTAACCCTCTTTATATTGTTTTATTTGATATGAAATTCATTACTTCTCTAAATGATTTCATTGACTCGAATAATTTATTAGAGTTTTACAAATACATAGAAGAAAAGTAAGATTTTTGTTTTCGTTGAATGACAGACAGGATTGTATATCAGTAGGTGTAACCTCAAGAAGTCGGTTTCTCAAATACTTATTTTATGTTCACGCATAAATTGCAAAAATAAGTGATAGTGAGTACTGGCAATATCATCTTGTTTATGAGACTTTGATACATGTTACTGGCGATAACATAAAGACCACTAGAAAACCTCTTTAATCCACAACAGTTTCTGGGATTAATGTTCAAGATATTAACACTGGATACTATTAGCTGTAAATCGAAAATTTGAAATTTTGCACTTGTTAGAAAAAAAAAACAAAAAAAAACATGTTTCCCCCCAATTATTAGTAATTTGAATAGTGACGATAGTATTTTAGATTTTTTTTTTTTCTCATGTCAATCATACTCAACAACTATTTTATTGAAGGAGGTTAATTTTAAATATTTCATTTTAAAGGCATAACTCCTATTTATCTTTTATTTTCTTCAACATGTTTCGGAGTACCTTTGCTCCATCTTCAGGATATCTGTGATTTTCTCACATAGTCACATGCGCAAAAGAAGAAAATAAAAGATAAACATGAGTTATGCCTTTAAAATGAAATATCATACTCAACGTTCATTTGTACAAGTAATTAAAAATCTTCATTTTTTTTTTTTTTTTTTTTTTTTTTTTTTTAATGGAAATCGCTAACCTTATGTTTACTTTCCTAAATCTTTTAATTTGTTTTTAGTATATTAAATTGAAAAGCTAAGTAATTGCATATTGGCGAGCTTCAATGAAACCGTCAAGAACTATTTATAAAATCTATTGCATTATTCCATTAAATTTTTTCAAACTTTATTATCAGCTTAAGTCAAGGAAAGAACAACGCTTTAAAAAAATAAAGTAATGGATAATATTGGGACAAAAAATGGTTGAGTAAACAGGAAAATTTAAAAAAATATAAAGTTGAATCAACAATCATTATTCCTAATAATCCTATGTTTATAATTTAATAGGGAATTATTTCATTCTTCTACCAGTCACTAAAGCCTTGACAGATACTTCCTTCCGACTCATTCTGGTAACATGACCTGCCCATCGTAACTGTGAGAGCTTAATAAACTGGGAGATATCCATATTGTTGTACAGACTTAGAATTTCCGCGTTGGATCTTCTTATCCAGGTTCCTTCCGAGTATACACCACCGAAGATATTCCGAAGATACGCCGAAGATTCAAACTTCATGAGCAAAAACTCAATTTTTCTTTGAAATAGTCCAGCATTGAGATCCATTTGCGAGAACAGGTCTGGCTAGTGACCGACCAAGACAAGATGCTGCTTCTCAAGTGCTGCTGTAGTGCAAAACATCATCATTGGCTGCCATAATATGGCGTCCTATTTCATTATTGATGTCATTTCGGAAATTAATTTGCGTTCCCAGATAAACATATGCTTACAACCACTTCGATATCACGTTTTTCTAACTTCACCAGATGACTGACTAGGGGGCTCGATATACTTATACTTGGTTCTGTCGACGTTGATGAATAGTCGTTGTCTCTTCGCCGAATTTTCTATTGCAGCAAATGAGTGTTGTGTGGCTTCCAATGATCTTCCGACTAGAAGTAGGAGGTAATCGGCACATCCTTGAATATTTGTGCTATTGTATAAAACAGTGCCTTCTGTCTGGATTCTAAAATGTCTTATGGTTTTTTTCCTAAGGGAGATAAAATATAAGGAAATTAAATATAATTTCATTATACAATTTTAAAAATATGTCCTGACTTCCTACACAGAAAAATTCATATAGCTGTTAAGGGAAAAGAGAGGGAAACAATATTTTGTAAATATATTCTTGAATTATCATTCTTTCAATCTATGAATGAATTTTCTAATGGCATTAGTTCCATGCACTTTGTATGATTTAAATATGTAGAGTTAACTTTTAATCATTTTTTTACTGTAAGAAATATTTTTGAAATCGCACATTGAAATTGATTATCAATACTTACCAATAAATTATAATAAATATAAAATTAGAAAACAATATTTTTGGCACATAAACATTGACTTTTTGTGTAGGGACTGGTTCAAGTTATCCATATAAAAATGAAATAACTCCTTGATAAATTGTAAAGATGGATTAAAAGTGGTTTTCCTGGTTATATAACAATCAGGATCTAATTGCATTTAATACTATTTAATTTTCTAGGACCCATTAAGACATCCTTATATGAAATAGTGTGTAAAACATAGATTTAACAATACAATTTATGGTTTAGTAAAGAAAATATTTTTGTCATGCTAGATAGTGATTATGAATCTCAGTGCGACGTTTAAAATTGGCATCATAATGAGATTGGATCGGGAAGCTTTCGGGTTCGCTAAGCCATTTATATTTTTATATTTATTTATTTTATAGTATTGTTTAAATCAGAGAAAAGAAAAACAAACTAATATTCTTCAATAGACTATATTATGTATAAAAGAATATTTCTTTTGCAATAGAGGGAATAACATGTTTAAAATGTCTATTCTGGGAATTGTTGATGATAAATACACGTCTGATAAGCTAAACTAAAATTAATAATAATATAAACACAATGAATTGCGAATATTTTATATCTCGGGTATAATTACATAATGATATACAACATAATCAAGTGGTCCGACATCAATTTGAGAACCATCTAATTCGGTGAAATCATCCAGAGTTGAATTATCAAATCGAAAACAGGGTTCATTAGGAGCGTTTTCAGGTGAGATGACATGACAGTCCGTTTTTAATCATTTCCCATTCCCTTTTCCAATTTAAAAAGTTGTTATTTTAATTACTTTTGTTATCCTCGATGTTGATTAAAATCCAATTATAACCGTTTCATTTTCAGCATTAATATAAAATCTAAATGAATATGTATTTACGAGAAAACATTTTAATATTAGATAATTATTCAATAATACTAATATTAATAATAATTTATCAAATACAAAATGTAATAACAAATATTTGGACTTTTTAATATCTTTTACTTTATTATTAATATTTCATTTTTTACTGGGTATTATTTATTTTTTAGAGGCGTGGTAGCTCTGTGGGAAAGACATTATCATGCTCCCGAGCTCGAGTTCGGGTCCAACTGGAGGCAGAAAATTAATTTTCTATTTTTTCGGCTGTAGCTCGGATCGGGAGACCATCGTGGGGCACACCCAGCCTCAATAAAATGGGTAGTTTGGCGGTTAAACCTGTGATTTTTTCTATATTGAGACTAATAATATATATATAGTTTATATTTGGGATGAGAATGGGTTCACTGTTATCACCATTACCTACTGATCATCTGAGAGGTAGCTTGTAATATAATGCCAGTTAAAGGTAGGGAAAAAAAAAAAAAAAAAATATATATACATATATATATATATATATATATATATATATATATATATATATATATATATATATATATATATATATATATATATATATATATATATATATATTCTAGTTCTGTCAGTAAAATATTTCAGAAAATAATTTATGTTTAAACAAATAAGGGTAAATGGTTAGTTGGAAGCGAATTAATTTATTTTTCTTGTCTTGGTCCTATACATTGTTCTACATTTTTTTTTTCTTTCTATATTTCCATTTATTTCTATTAAACATCCTGTGACCTCAGAATCAAGTTCCACATCTCCTTTGTACCTTGACACGTGGTCAATAAATGTCCTTTTTACATTTTCCTCGACAATGAGAATAGCAGATACCAACGCGATTTATTTGCAGTTGATGGTTCAATAGTTCATTTCAATTTAACAACAAAGGAACCTTTCATTGGCAGCTGTTAGTTCCACTTCAGTATGCTTTTTGTCATTATCTCAAAACGAATTGAATAAATCGATCAACAAATAATTGATGAGTGTGACGGCGGTTTTTGCAACTGATAGATCGCTTCTAGGCACGCCAATCTGAAATATTCTGTCGCAACAGAATATTGAATGAAACAGAAACTTTACAGATAAAACCTGATGTGCTGCCTCAACTTGTATACCAATCCGTACAATAAACAATAAATTGTCTATAAAAAAACATCTTTTGTTTCTTAAATAAAATATTCTGTTCTACATCTGGATGGCAGTATCACTAGATAGAGACGCATGGCGCAATTACCATAACAATGTTTGGTGAAGGCCGTGACTCCCTAGTGCGGAGTAAATTTGGGTATCGTCACCTTTGCAGTGAAAGAAATAATATTTAATAAGAAGATAAACGTCATTAATATATGAACTAAATAGGCTGGTTGATACTACTCTCTGAACCAAACCAGAATAAATCGGAAGAGAAATATAAGGAGTTTGGACTACCTGTATGCGATCAGAAATACACTAGTACTCCAGTGCTTCAGCACTGTAATCAATATTACAATAGACGATACTGAATTAATTAAAAAAAATTGAAATCAGATGGTTCTAGTATTTAAGAATCAACATGACACGACTTTAATTTTTGTTACAGATTAATAGTCCAGTCAAAATAGAAAAATAAGAGGAACTAAAAATACCAGCTTTCAGATGGAAAAAAGAAATTGTGGTTCGGATATATAGATTCGGAATTATAGTAAATAATGTGCTAAAAAGAAACTTGGATTTCACAACAGCACGCTTCTTATAGCGTGTTTGCATGGGTATTTTACGGAACTTGATCAAAATTTCATTTATAGTGTCCAATAGTAAATTTAACTAGCTTTAAGATGAAAAAAAAAGTTATGGATTGAACCGATAGTTTCGGAGCTATGCGTGTTTTGGCGGAGTTATTCGTGTTTTAGTGGAGAAATGCTTAAAGAAATTTTCGATTACGTCATTTTCCGCCGAGACTTATGACCTGCTCAGTGTTAGTTAGTTATTGTATAACAGTATTTTATGAATTTATCCGTTGAATGGAACATCAAACTTTAATTGGGATATCATGATTTTTTGTTAAAATCTTGTAGAAATTATAAATTGTATAAATTAATTAATGTATATTATATATTCTTGTAGGAAATTTAACGCTGTTTAAGTTTTATCTTGTAAATGTTCCTCTAAAATGAACGAGTGAGAATCCAGAAGACAAAAACGTGCGAAAAATGTGAATGAAAAACATGTATTTTTTTTATTCCAAATTTTCCGGAGACGGTAGCACAAAAATGGTCCAGTTTTTCGTAAAAATGTATATAACCAAACTTGTAGCAACTTTAATAAGCGTTCATTTTTTACAAAAAAAAAAAAAAAAAAAAAGTTTTTCACTGCAACGCACCGTGTTTGAGTAATAAGCGAAAACTTAAACATGAAAATATGAAAGCCCCCCCCCCCCTTAGTGGCACTAGCATCTACAGGGGCTTTATCATTCTACTTCAGGAGATCCTCCTCTACACATTACTGAAAAAAACTTTTTAGTTTCTCTGATTGTCCATTTTTGGTATAGACTGGACTATAAGGGAAGATTCTAATTTTTTATCTATCAAGGATAACACTAAATTATTAGGGCTGAGATAAAGGTTAGATGAGTAATAGCACTAACCAAATCTTTATAAAAAACATTTAGCGAGCTATTCTTTTTGAAGAAAGTTAACCAAAAAATATAAGTACAAAAGAGAAGAAGAAGAAACTGGTAGCAATCATGAGAAGCTTTCTCAAAAGAAATACTTCCCTGGTTTCCTTAACCTCATAACTGGCTGCGCTTTAAATTCCAAGGAGTCCTATTTAATTAAGTGAACCAGCCTCAGTGCCTAAATAACCTTCCCAACTTCTATAGAATTCACAAATACTACCAGGAAATTTCATTATTGCCTCCTTTTTGTATTATTTTCTTTTTAACCAGCATCCAAAAAAAATTCTACCTATTATCGAGCTTCCCCTATTCAGATTCATAATACTAGCACTAATACTTGAAAATATTTACTAATGTGATTGAGTATTTATATATTTATACATATAAATGTTTTATATAGTATAGACAACCAAAAGTACAATAAGTATGCAATTCTATAGTTTTTCTGTTATCTTGTAGCATTGAAATCAAATAAAGATCACGAAAAATTATTGTTTCATTTATTCATTAATGTATATATAAATAGCTCAGACATAAAAAGGAACCGAAAGAACTTGAAGTGACTACTATAGATTAGTCGGAATTGTCGGAGGCGCACCCGTCCTAAACGTTTTCTAGCGAGATATTTGCATGGAGTGAGTGTCCCATTGTTAGTAAATACATTGTCAATATTCAATCTTGAGTGCATCACTTATTGCAATAATATTCAGAATGTCTTAATACCTCCGAATACACCAAGGTCTCCATCTTGGCCTCAGATTCACTCATATTTTCTTAGATATCACTAATATTATTTGTTTTTTACATGCTGCGTCTACTTGCGAGTTTATATTTGTATTTGTCATTAAACAGGTGTTTTATGTTAAATTAAAAGTAAGACTTGTAAAATGATTGGGCTTATACATAAGTAGATATTTGTATTCCAAGGGGAACCTAGGTGGGAATCGAACCCAAAACCTTCTGAATCGGGAGCTCTATCACTTTCTTTACAAAAGATAGGTTTTTTTGGGTCATTTTATGTATTATATCATAACGATAGTTGAAAAAACAATAATAAAAGACTAACTAATTAAGTTAAGTAATTTAAAGGAATTCAAATTTCGAAACCGATTGTTTTGATCTCGCAGAAACTCCGAATGTAGCCTTAATTCGACATGAAGCTTCCTATGACGTTTGAGACCGGTTGGACAACTCATTTCCTCTGCTAAAGATATAGCTGAGTGCAAATCTGAAGTAAATAAACGTTCCTGGTTCCAAAATTATTGCGAAATATTTATACTATCCATAAATGACAAGATGATCTGAATGAATACTAAGCAGATCTTGAACTTCACAGATAGTTTCTGATGATATCAATATTCCATGGATGTATGTGATGGACAGATGTTATGACGTCTATACAAGCATGGCACAATGACACCTACACAACAAGCTGTACAGACGTAATGAGAATTCCACTAGAGTATTAAATTCGGAATTACAAAGGGAATCTCGTTAGAGATACCTGGTTTTGATTATTGATAGATGATATGATTGATACAAAGTGGTACCTAAAATGTACAAGGTAATATTACTGAAAATTTTATACGTTTTCCCAAATATAATAATAAAGAGAGAAGAAGCAATCCGTTGCCAGAAATCTATTGTCGAATTTTGCGATAGTTCTCGAAGCTACAGCTGTTTTTACCTTCGAGGGTTATTGAGATAAGTGAAGCAGCACAAATATTCAGCTGGAGGATTAGGATGATTAAATCAATATTTTTTTTTTAATTTTGAAAATTCGTCTGGTATGTATTCGAGGATATACGTGATATTAAAGTCAAAATAAGTGATTCTTTAAATATTTAGTAATATGATATCTACTGGATTAACTGAATAGTTGGTAATAAATAACAGGTGTGTAGTGATAATGAGGTTGTACCCCAAGAAGGTGTGCATTAAGAAAATAATAAGAAAAAAAGTTTCAAAAATAATATTTTCCGACTACTACAACATAAACTAGACAGGCGTTCAAAGATACCATTAAATTAAAAAAAAAAACACATTTACATGTCAATGATGAGACTCAGTTGGACATACGGAGTTGAGCTTTAGGGCTCCATCAAACCTACCGATTCTCGTATTCAATTCTTTCAACCCAAAATTCTTCGTAAAATCCTCAATGCTCCCAGATTATTATTATGTCACAAACAAACTTATCCATAATGGTCTTAATGTTCCGTATGTTGCTGAATCGGTCCAAACCAGATAGCTATCCTTTCAGAGTAAACTCCATACCCACTCGTGGATTAGTATCCCAACTTGCCTCACACTCCATTTCCCATAATCCTCTGCGGCGTCTGAAAGGAAGATGGCCAAGAAGCCTTGTAATGTTAAACTATTGAAGTGCTACTAGTAATTAGTTCTTTACAGGTTATGGACACGTCAACGTAGTCGTTTTATTCAAATATACCTGTTGTATATATCAATAAATAATTTAAAAAAAAAAAAAAAAAAATAATATATATATATATATATATATATATATATATATATATATATATATACATAATTTACACTGTAATAATTAAGAACTGAGGATTTTCTAAATTATTTTTAACTTTTAAAATCCAACTTAGTTAGAGTACGAAATCTCGCATAATCACGATAGTGAAGTCACCTTTACCACAAAATAAATAAATAAAATAATTATTTTAATCTTATTTTAATTTAAAAACAAAACAAAAAAACTTTAAAACGATGTCTGCAGTATGCTGCCATGTATGAATTATAAATTAAACAATAGTACCAGCATTCTTTAACTTTTTCTATAGGGTTCTCCTTTATTGACAGCTCTGTCAGTTCTTGTTCCAACACCTGAGTGATCGGGGGCTTTAACAAGGGTCGAAGGCTTCCAGTGCTAAGGGTGAACGACCCAAAGTCCAGTCTGCTCTAAGGAAACCCAACTAGATTTATTATAACATTCAAGTTTTATTTCAGTTCAATATGTTTGTACCATTAACGAGCAATTATGAACATCCCTCATTTTATACAAATCAGTTGATAGACAAGGTCGTTCCAAAAGTCCTGTCGATTATTTAGGTGACTAATTTCATCCCTCAAAACGGATTTGACTCCAATTCTAGGCTTAGCTGGTTATTGCAACTGAAAACCTTTCACCCGGAAACAACTGTTCAGAGATGTAGAAAGGTGGTAATTAGTGAGTAAGGAGGGTATGGTTGTGAGGAAATATTTCACATCCAATTTTCATTAATTTATCTCCTGTCATCTTTGCAGTATGTGGGTGGCCCTATGATAACTTGTAAGGGACCCATTTTTCTAGATTTTTAAAAATTTTCCTATTTAATGTAGGTACCTCCAGGCTTTGGCTTTTGAAATATTTAATTGCTTATTTATTTCTGAATATGTTTGACGTGGATCCGAATCAATAAATTCTCGAATTTCCTATTTGGCGTTTCATCGCCTTGACGAAATTTGGAAAAAACAAATTGAGCTTTACGCTCAGAGAGTACCTTCTCATCAAACGCAAAGCATATTTTTCTAGCTCTATTTCAAAGGGAGTAAACAATATTGTATACATTGGGAAAAGTTGAATTGGAAATAAAACTATACCAAAGACGGTATGGAACAAATAAACCTTAGTAAAAAATGTTTAATGTTAAATGTTTAAACAGTCTTGGGCCTGGTTATGTGAATGATTTACATGGCTCCCTGCTAAGACCATGGAATTAATCAAAACTAATATCAAATTGAACTAATATCAAACTGAATACTAGTTTAGGAGAGAGGAGTGTCATAGTTGCATAACTTGAAATTTCGTTCTAGGCGTGGCTTAATCGGACGACATCGGGTATAATTAACAGGAGAATTAAATCTTTTGAGTTTTAATTAGGAGTGGATCCGAGGAAGTGTGGCCTGTCACATAGGCGTCGCAATTAACTCCTCCTCAGATTTCATTAGTTAAAAGAGAGGCGAGGGAGCAGGCTACACTAATTGAAATTTACAGTTTAATACTTCTGCGGGAGGTGTCGTCCTCAGCCAAGTTGTCTCGTTATCTAGCCGACTTTAAATCTTCACAGGAAACAGAAATTCATAGCGATATTCTCCATTTGCACCTATAATTCACTTTGTCGATATATTTCCGGAACAATCTAACTGTCATTCAATACTTCTGAATCAATAAATAAAGGATTAATTTTGCTAAATATGCTATATTTTATCGCTTAATACAAGTAAGCATCGTTTCAGTCATTTGTTTGAGCGATTAGATTCTGATAAACCAATTATAAATAATTTTTTCTGGGTACATTAGAGAGCTGATTTACTGTTGAGTGACTGCTAGATAGGTTTGTAGTGGAGTGGTTAATTATTGTAGCATGTAAGTGACAGAAAGTAAAGGGAGTGAGTGAGAGAGAGAGAGAGAGAGAGAGAGAGAGAGAGAGAGAGAGAGAGAGAGAGAGAGAGAGAGAGAGAGAGAGAGAGAGAGAGAAGAGAGAGAGAGAGAGAGAGAGAGAGAGAGAGAGAGAGAGAGAGAGAGAGAGAGAGAGAGAGAGAGAGAGAGAGAGAGAGAGAGAGAGAGAGAGAGAGAGAGAGAGAGAGAGAGAGAGAGAGAGAGAGAGAGAGAGAGAGAGAGAGAGAGAGAGAGAGAGAGAGAGAGAGAGAGAGAGAGAGAGAGAGAGAGAGAGAGAGAGAGAGAGAGAGAGAGAGAGAGAGAGAGAGAGAGAGAGAGAGAGAGAGAGAGAGAGAGAGAGAGAGAGAGAGAGAGAGAGAGAGAGAGAGAGAGAGAGAGAGAGAGAGAGAGAGAGAGAGAGAGAGAGAGAGAGAGAGAGAGAGAGAGAGAGAGAGAGAGAGAGAGAGAGAGAGAGAGAGAGAGAGAGAGAGAGAGAGAGAGAGAGAGAGAGAGTTAGGCAGAGTTGCTTAAGACAAATAAACAACGTAAAATTTCCTAATCATAGATAAGAAGGTAATCCTGATTATAGCCTGATTACCTTCTTATCCATGATTTGGAAATTTCACGTTGTTTATTTGTTTTAAGAAACTCTCCCTAATTCCCTTTCTCTCACTCTCACTCTCTCACTCCTCTCTCTCACTCTCTCTTTCTCTCTCTCTCTCTCTCTCTCTCTCCATTTCCCCTCTGTTGCTTGCATGCTACAATAATGAATCACTCCATTACAAACCTATCTAGCAGTCACTCAACAGCAAATCACCGCATTTAATGTACCCAGAAAAATTGATTTATAATTGGTTTATCAGAATCTAATCGCTCAAACTAATGACTGAAACGAAGGAGGAATACTGGCTGATATAACACGGTGTAATGAGTCCGGAAGTTGTGAGGGGATGAGCGTGGGGTGGATGAACAGATTGGGGCGCAGTAAGGAATCTATTATCATTTAGATTTTTTTTTTAGTAGATTAGAATAGAAAGAAAATAGTATGGTATTAGGTTAGCTAAGTAGGATAGTAGGGTAAGTAGTAGGGTAGTATTAGGCTGTACCTTATGGTAGGTGGGGTTTTAGTCGGAATTGGTCAAGAATTCGTAAGCGATCTAAGTTTCCTCTTCCATATCCTACTACACTAAGGATTCTAAACTACTCCCACACTAGATTCTCTCTCTCTCTCTCTCTCTGTCTATCTATATTTCTCTCTCTCTCTCTCAGTCTTTTAGAATGCAGCCCTTTACTGTCTTAAGTTGAGTAGTTTTATGATATAACACGTGGGTTGCTGGCGAGACCACAATGCTTAATTCTCTTGATCGGTCACTAGAGTTCTCAGGGAGCGTTTTTTATAAATTATAAGACATGATATTGATACATGTGTGTGACGCATACACATGTATCAATATCATGTCTTATAATTATAAACATATACAATAAAAAAATGAAAGAACATGATTTAATCATTAATATTACAATTATTACCTTAGTACGGCATAGCTGTACTTCAATGTAATTGCTTCTTCTTAATCACTTGAGGTAGGCATGATGGTACAGAAGGATCAATAAAATTAGGATTGATGAATTGATTGCCACTTCTATTGGAATTATTTTATTAGAATGCTAGTTTCGAATGCTAAACATCCTTCTTCAGTTCTAAAGCATACAAACTTTTTTACACCACAGCACAATGTTACATGGATTGTATATACTAAAGTTTTCAAAAATGTAAGACAAGAAAAAAAATATTGATACTCACCTGAAGAGATCTAAGGGATATCTGAAATATCCATCGCAGAAAGGGGAAAGGTAGGTTAGATTTTTGGGGTTTCGCATGGGAATTCCTCTATGACTCATTGGAGTTTGCCATCCCTATTGGAAACAAATTTAAAATGAGGCTACTGGGATTGTTTTGTCATTTAAACAAAAATCTGGATCGATTTCATTAAATTTTTATAGAGCGAATCCCTTGAATGTGTAATGGCATTTTATTAAAAAAAAAAAAAAAAAAATCTACAACTTTTTGTTATGAGGGGAGTGTAGGAGTTGTAAGAAATAAGGTAGAGTACATGGAATGAGGTATCATTGCGCGATCTGGTTGCACAATATTTTTTGCCTGAGGGTTTGATAAACGGCAAACCGCGTATCAATTGAAAGTAGCCAAACGTATTTCATAAAGAGAAATTCAATTTATTCTAAAGCTCGCCCACGCCCCTTTAGGGTAAAAGTAATTTCTCCGGGTAGCACTAAAAGGTAATTCGGCGATCTTATCAATTCTACTTGATAAAATTCCTCAAGAATTGCCGGGCCCGGGGAATGAAGCCCCGCCTAATCTTTTTCCACTTGATCGCCGCTTGGCTGGGCCCGGCTACCATTCGTCTCGCTTCTGGATCCAATTATGCTTTCATTCGAGCATTAAGACTTTTAAACAGCCATAAATTTGATTGAAATTGCCCTTTATGGGAGTGGGGTCGGTTTACTTATTGAAATCTTACTCTGAGATATGACTCCCTTTTTTGACCATTATCTTCCATCTTTTTGGTCAGAAATAATTATCTCAGTATAATCAGCACTGCTGCTTCTCTCTCTATCATTTTACTCGCAGAATAACTCCTATATTTTTAAAATGTGAACATCACGCATCAAACCCGTAATAAACTTTTTAATCTATAAAGAATAAAAATAAAAAAATAAAAAGCTATATATCCTGGATATGTTTATCTACTGCTTCTGATAAGGAAACTGTTGGTACATTTTCGATCCGAAAAACACAGAGCTAAAGAGAATAAAAAATTGGAGATTTTTGAACAAAACAATATCACAAAATAGTTTCAGACAAATTTAGGATACACTTACAATCAAACTATTTCTTAAAAAATAAAATATCACTCCTAATAAACAGTACCATCGAATAGACAATATATATCATATATATATTATATATATATATATATATAAAGAAATAATTATATTTTTGTAACATAGTATATTATTACGACTGTAAATTCAGCCAACGGAGCTTAAGATATTTTGGCATGTTATATGGTGGGATAAATTCTGCAATTGTAAAACGTAAAAGCTAAACAACTGGAGTATTTTTATTAAAATATTCTATTTTTTTTTTCTCTGAGCAGTGATACCAATTATTCAAAGAAATATACCCACCCCACAGTGCGGCTGCCAATGGACAAATGTCTAAAATGCGATTATTTTTTCCATCTTGGTTTCCTTTAGTAATCCTGTCAGAGTGACCTCAATGATATGGAATTGTAGCTTTTAAACCCATATTACAAAAACAAAGGATAGAAATCATGTTTGGACAATTGGCAGATCGCTTATCTGCCTCATCGATACAATTTCAATTTATTGAGCCTGTATTTAATGTTAAGTACACATCAACGTTACTTGAAGTTTTAGATGCCAGGCATCGAAGAAGGTGAGTAATAACCTTTTTTTTTCATTAATATCTTTGAATAATTTTTTTCCTTAATATCCTTAAATAACATTTTTTCGTTAATATATTTATAACATTTAAAAAAAAACAACAACTTCAAATCGACATATTTCAATTTCGACCCAAAACATTCTTAGTTTTTGAAATATTTTGATTTAATAACAAATATACATCATGAATATACAAATCATTCCTGCTTTGAACTGTTTTGAATGGTTCTCTGTTTATTTATTTCAGAAAGCAAAGACCTGAAAAACATTGATGTAATTAATATTTTATATTTGTGTATATATATTAATGTTTTAATATCTTCGGACCCTTTAATATCTGCAAGCAGGAAAGCAAGCTACTCAAATTCAAAGCAAAATTTAAAGGACATTAAAAAATAATTTTTGGGCGATGACGAATATTCTATGGATTCACTTCAATCTCATCTACATCATCTGATCAATGAATCAATATAATTTTCAGATGTACCTTAATCAATTCATGTATTGTAAATTTTATTGTTGTGATATTAGTTATTATTTTGTAAGTCTAAAAAAACTTAATTTGTATTCAAAGATGTTAATATATTGTTTTGTTTTTTTAATAATCAACTGAGAGTTTTCTTTAAAAGCCCGTTTTAAAGAAATTGAAATATGTCGAATTGATGTTGTTTTTAAAATGTTATAAAAATTTTATAAGTCTTTCCCGTCAAGAATGACTTTAGTCTACTTCGACCGTAAGAGCGCCACGCTGTGCGCCCGTAAGATTTGAAAATACCTGGTTCTTCTAAAAATTAGTACTTCGTAAAAAAAATACTTATACTGATACCTCTTTCCGGTTATTAAGTTTTTATGTACGAACATGTTATGGCTGCATTTTTGAGTTAGTGTCTGTGAATATATTTTATAAACTATCTAACACTAATAATCAACGTTTGAACTATCTGATAAGATATATGTGCGTAAATTAAGGGCTAAAGTGACACGATAATTGTCATATTTATAAAAAAAAAAAAAAAAAGAATAACAATTTTCTTAAAATGTACTTGCAAACATCATGTGGCTAACACATTAATATATATATATATATATATATATATATATATATATATATATATATATATATATATCTGGTTTTTTTTTCTATATATCTGCTGTACGCCCTTTGCTGATTCACAACTATAAACAAAAATTACAGTTTATCATATTTTACTTGGAATCCAAAACACGGACAACGAAGTCTGTTAAGAATCCATTTATAAAACTACAGCATATTAAACATTGATTTGGACCACACAATTTTTTCCTATGAATTTTTTCTCTTCAAATTCTTTGTCAAAAACTTTCTTACTATCCAAATTCGATAATCGCCTCTTCTTTGCAATTTAATAATAAAAATAATTCTTTTAACTAGTACCAATTGATTAGGAAATATTGTTTTATGAGCAACGGATATACAAGGAGGTGATGTGGTCTGCAGTCACGCTCAACCGCCAGGTGACGGTACCCACTTTATGAAGGCTGGGTGTCCAAGAGGGTTTCCAGATCCCGAAGCTGACCCACGGCTTAAGAAACAGAAATTAAATAAATTTTCTGCCTTCAGCCGGGCTCGTACTCGGCCCCCAGAGAAAAGCGGTTCAGTGCCTTGCCTAGTGAGCTACCCTCCTCCACAGTTATTTTATGTTGTAAAATTTAATCTTAAATATTCGTTTCTATCACAATATTTAGACCTTATAGCCAGCTATAATGTATGGAACCTTCCAAATAAATATTTACTGCAACTTCCTATTTCTTTGTGAGTTTTCTCAATCAACAAGATTGGAACATTATAACATTATAAGGAACAAGAAGCGATTTGTAGAAAACAGAAGTACAGACTCTATTTCAATCTCCTTAGACAACTGCACTGAGGTAGCAAAGTGAATAGATAAGATCAACTAATCAAGGGTTTGCATAGTTTGGCATCTTAGAATCCGACCTGATTTATTTATAATTCAATTTAAATGACAAAGTTATCTATATTAATATTCAAGCTATATTGCCTGAAATTACGATTACCAGTAGATGTGAAATACTACCGCATTTACAGCACAGTCACTGTGTCTCTATTTTATAGAGTACGTGTTTATCTCTTTGTTGTGAAAGAAAAAAAAAAGCGAGGAGTGCATTCCCACGGCGTCAGATCTGCTGTGAGCTGAGAACTGCCAATATGAGCTCTGCTTCTTTAGATTGGTCTTCTGCCAAATCACTGGACGTCTCTTTCCCAACCCTTTTCTAACTTTTATTATTTTCTTTACCCTCTAAAGCTCTTTCCTCCTAGAAGCTCCTTGCCCTTTTTATTTATGTATGTTTCCTAGAATCAAGGAAAACATTGTAAATGATGATTATACTCAAGTAGGATAACACAGAATGTCATCCATTTATCCAATTAGTATTTTTAGACCCACATCCCTTTTTAACGTCAGATGGAAGGCAATGGGATATATATTTTTTCTGAAATATAATTGGAGCAAACAAAAAAGTCTTTCAGTTTCTGCGCAATCCATTTTTTCTACGGAATTGATTCCTACTGATTGTAACATTGTGTTTATCGATGGAAACATTTTGGTGGTATCATACTGATATAATTGAAAGTTGTTGGTAAAAGATAAATAAATATGCAGGTCGATAGATTTAAGGCCTGAGGAATGGGCCAAAAATAGGATTTTCTTTAGATCAGTTTTTCCTTTGTTTACATAACCACAAAAAACTTGTTCTATGAAATTTACTTAAAGGATTTTTAAAACTTTGTGTGACCCAAAAAAATAAAGTTGGTGAGTTCAAAAAGTATTGAATAGCATTCTATGAAGTTAATAATAAAGGGGACGATTTAGTATTTTAAAAATGAGTGTTGGTGAAGAAATTAACGTAAAATAGGAATAGAGTTCATTGACATAAAAATGAAAAAAATACAGCAAATCCCACTCAAGAATGTATTTTATTAATTGAGGAAATTTTATTAAAAACGATGATCAAGTGAAAATGAAATGAAATAAAAAAAGAAATAAAATGAAAAATAAACTTTATTCTGGGACATACTGTCCCCTAAGAATAACAATAATGCACAATTGCAGGTAAAATTGTCTGGTTGTTATTATTTACAAGTTAAATGCATTAGTAATCATGACATATATTGTCGAGAGGAAAAAAAAAAAAAAAAAATGATCATAATAACATAAAATACAATCAATCGTATATGAAATGATAAAATAATTCTAAATATTTACCTAAATATTTACATATTTGCGGAAGATTGATTAGGTAAAAGGTGTAAAAATAAATTATTTTTAAAGGAACTAAGGGATGCAGCTTTACGAATTGGGTAGGGAATTCTTCTACGGAGTTCGGTAATTGAGGATAGCAAGCGTTCAATAGGAATAGAAGCGACAGCAAAAGGAATGATAATAACAACCATTGTAGAATTAAGGAAGAACCATACAATAATGTGGCTAGCTAGGCTAAAGACAAATAATTTGACTAATGTTCCATTCCTTTACAATATGGAGTTCCATTATCTTTCGAGTTGTTTTTTCCTAACTCATTTTATATATTTTAAGTATTTTGTGTTAAAATCAAAAGTTTTTCCTTCTAAAAGGGTAAACGTTGCTTTTCATCAGCTCTAACAAGAAGGAAAATGTCCCCAGAGATAGTGGATCGATAGCTCCAGGGAATATGATTATTAAATATAAACGATGGGTAAGACAACGCTAATATGGATTAATGTTAACAATAATTAACAAGAAGTTATGTAGTTTTAAAGGAGCACTTAGTGTTTAATAAGAGGAGCCATTAGCGAGCCCCCAGGCCCCGGGGTGACCCTTCCTCTTCATCAACTCACTCTCCTCCACCAAAATCCTCTCTCCGATACTCCACTTTCGATAGATCCACTCCCATGTCTTGCAACTTAAAATAAATCTTAACTTCCTTAACAGGTTATATAAGCATACTTTGTTATTCGATGAAAATATTACAAAATTTTGTAAGAGTTCTTTAGATTCTTAGAAGTGATTACGATTACACATTATTATTTTATTATTTCTTTATTATATTATGAATATGATATACATATTTGTTCGCTGTTGGTGTTTATATATATAATATATATATATAAACACCAAGGCCGGCCCAACCCCACTGAAAAAGTTGGGAGAAGGATCTCCATCCTTAGTAAAACTACATAGTACTACATAACTACATAGGATTATATCTTCAACTAGCTCTTAAGGACTATAAATATTTTAAGACATTGCCCTAAGGCAACAAAAACATGGAATTAGGAAGAAAACTCAAACCGGTTTGATTCAAAACGGGTGGTATCACATGGGAGTTAAAAAATTGCTACTAAAAAGTCGATTTTAAGAATTTTCCCATAGTCAATAATTAACAGTAAATTATTAAAGTTTAATAAATGTTACATATATAAATGACCATTTCAGTTAAGTTCAGAACTCGTTATAACAAAGACTACAGCTAACGTAAACTCATTGTTTTGTTTGATTTTCGATGGTCCCTTTAAAACCAATATAGCAAACCGTTTTTCGACTTTTTGTGCAGTGGAATTTAATAATGAACACAATGAATATTCAAGAGGAAGTTATGTACTTTAATAACGAACAATTATTTTCTGCAATGTAATTAATTCAGTTACATTTCTAATCTTTAAATTAAAAAGGTTAATTAGTAAAATCCATTCAAAAGTGTTTAAGCACATCGGTCACGCAAAGATTTTGTGCGCAACGTAAACGTTAGTTATTCTAGATAATATTTTCAATGAGAAAGGTCCTGCCTAAATCTGCTTTTTCTATATTTTTTTTTTTTTTTTTTTTTTCAATAATGGCTAAAATATTTTATTTCTCAGACAATACTTTTTTCAATTTTTTAAGTTCATATAACCGAGCTAAAGATCACTAGAATACCAACCATTCTATCACATTTTGAAACAATGTTTAGTACACATACACAGTTTTATTAGGAATATTGCTGTAGAGCCTAAATAGGATAAATACTGCTAGTGTATATTTCTCTCCTTAATAAACTTTTAATTGTTAATTAGATCTATAGTTATGAAAAGACTCGTTTAAATTTCAACTTATAATTATCTGGAGTTTATGCTCTAGAAATACAGGCATCTTTATTGAAATGTTTTAAACAGCTTAGAAGTTGGTTTCAGGATTTAGATTGACAGATAATTTCGAGAGCCATAACGTTCTACTAACGTTCTACTCTTTCTACGGTAGATAAATTATTATTTATAAATAAGGTTTTACTCATTATTACAACCAGCAATGCTATACAATTATTCCTACAATTAATGTGACATTGAATAAAAACAGAGTATGGTGGACAAATCGATTTAAAAGTTTTTATGTTATGTTTAAGTATAAACAATACGTCTCTTTGGTCCATTAAATAAGTACGAATGGAGGGGTTTGCTATTTTATTATACTTACAGCTGAGTTTAACAATTGTTAGATAAAACAAAACTGAAAAGTTTTCTTTTTTTAAGAATTTATTAACTGTTTTTTGTTATATATTTGAATCATTTTTTGTCAGCTGAGTAATTTAGTAAATTTCTCATTGTTAAACAAAATAGTTTTAGTTAGCAATCGTATAGAAACGCTTACATGACAATAATAGAAATATCCTGTCCGTAAAAGCCCTTCGAAATCGTTCGATTCATATTCCACAAGCCTATTTTACTTGCAATGGTCCACCGGACGCGTATCCATTGTTGGAACGCTTCGCAGTGACAGCGTTTATGTTTCCATTGGCAATAGGACTATAAATTCCAGTTAATACAGAGAGTTCCACTGTCGACTCCCCAGCCTTTATTACGGGAAATTGAATGAACAATGTGCAAATTGTAACAATTTTCATATGTTCCCGGATCTCTCTTCTAATTTAACCTTCCTATATCTGTCAGATACGTATCGGAGTTTTTTTTTACTTTTCTCTGATCCTTGGTGGCCTTGAGATTTCTTATCTTCTACCCTTCTCTTTAGACCTAACCCTAGCATAATCTTGGCCGAATATTCCTACTTCAAACAGTAAGGTAGAAAAGCATGTTTTGCATATCAGGAATACGCACGACAATCCACTCAAGTTTGTAAATATTTTCAAATTCTATCAGATCAAATTCTAGAGTCCCTAAAAAACAAAAATGTAGGTCATGTTTACAAACTACAAGGTAGTTTTTAAATAAATTTTTATATCAACCTTTTTTTTGTTTTCTGATAAACCCATAAGCTATATCAAGTTGTGTATACTAATTAACATTAAGTCCTTATCATTCTAGGGCGCGCGCCTATAGAGAGGTCATGGCATTCCGTTTCAGGTCATGGAATCAAGCTACTTCTTTTTTCAAGGGCTGCTTTGGAAAAAAAAAAACATATGATATTTAAATTGAACATAAAACAGATAAGAAAGCAAATTAAATATAGTGTAATTAGCAAGAGGAGAAGCGCAGACCTCATGTATAATTCAACGAGAACGGTGCCGAAAACGGTTTATAGTCCCTGACGGTTGGGACGGAGATAACCCCAGCCAGTATCTTAGTTTACATTCAGCGCGCCACCGAGTCCGTCTCCCTGGCGCACCCTATATCTTCCCTATTACTTCTTGTCGATTAAAAATACAATTCCCTCAGCTTGTGCTTTTCAGTGTTTATTGCGGTCTAGGGTTTATGTTTATGGCACGGTTATAAAAGATTTGTTTCAGAGACTCCATTTTCAAATAATATCTCTGAGTAATTTAAAATGTTTAAATATTAACACCAAGTATCACTTTATATAGTACAGGGAAATTCTCACACACACACACACACAAATATATGTATGTATGTAATTTTAATTAAATTACGTGAAATTTAATTAAAACGCTATTTATGTTTTGGGAAAAAATATGACAATTTGGATATGTTCAGTGGGCTGGCGAGGGTATTTCCAGGGATTTAATCAAAACTTCATACATCTGACCTAATAATGAATTTAACGAGCTTTGAGATGAAAAAAAAAATTTGGGATCGAATTAATTTTATTAGAGTTATAGCAAAAAATATGCCAAAAAAAACCAAAAAAAAACATGGATTTCACAAAAGTACGCTGTTTTTAGCGTTCTGACTTTGTATTCCACATGTGCTATATTTAACCAGCTAGATGAGTAACAGAAATTAGGGATCAAATATTTTTAGGGTTATAGCCAGAAATAAGTACAAAAAGCGAGGATTTAGCAACAGCATATGTGCTGGCATAGGTGTTTTACGGGTTTTGATCGAAATTTGATAAATGAGTTATGATGTTAAAATTTAACCATCTTTCAGATTAAAATTTTTTTCAAAATTTGAATCGAAGAAATATTTTCGAAGTTATAGCTAAAAGAGTACCGCCAACTTGTTTTCGAGGAGAAGTGCGACTTACCTGACATTAGCCAATCTTTGGTAACAAACCATTCTAAAACTATTGATCTGAACAAAAAAATGAAATAGAATGTTACAACTTGCCACGGAGAAGGGCTAGTAACTAAGATAATGATGTATTCATTCATACCATATATACAAATACACACACAATTAATAGCAATAAAAGATAAAAAATAAAATAATTTGGGCTGTTGGGACATATTACGTAAATTGAAACTACAACAAATTAATAGTTAAAACTAAAATTAAAATTAAATAATTGTTTAATGCTATTAGATTGATTAGTAAATAGTGAATCATATTGTTTAAAACATTTTTTCTACCTTATTTGTATGCCATTATTCTTTACATAGTAGAATAAATATCGAAAATGACAATTAGGTGTACTGAACTAGAATTATAATACAACTGACATGTTAGGCATCAGCACTCAGGGGCGCAACTTCCTCATCCTTGTTTTTTTTTCGATTTTCAGTATTTTTTTTTATTATTTTTTTTTTTTATTTATTTCCTGCATCATAAATGTGTTCAGTTAACATTGTTATTTATTTCCTATCGTATGCCTATCATATTGCTGTCTATAAGATTTCACCATAACTCTACAGAATTCCTTATATACTTATTTTAAAATTCTCGTTTTATTATCCTGTTGCTATATAATTGTGGTGTTGAGTTTGAGTGGTTCTATCTATAATGACATATATATTATGCTTAGTGAAATATGCAAACAATTTGGAGTGAAACAATGGTTTTCTCTCATTACCTCAATAATTTTATTTCTTACGTAAAACTCTTAAATTTATTTGTTACTTAAAATGATCTAAAATGTGAGGAAGTAACTTGCAACCTCCTTGGAGTCTCCTGGCATACCACCATCTAAATGCCAATTATACTTTTTACAAAAAAAACCTGGTTAATGATGAAAATTTAAAATTTGATCACCTGATTATTTATATATTTTCAAGTATTTGTAATTCCTGATTCAAGTCAAATATAATCATAATATTTACAAGTTCCAAATCAAGCACGAAGGAAATATCCATGTTTACAAATTAATTTGCATGATATGGTTTTATCTTTCTTTGATTTCAATTTTTTTTTTTTTTTCCCATTTCTAAAATATCAATTTTTATTATTTTCATATCATATATCATCATATTAATGATTTTACTCCAATACGTTTTCATGCTTGATTGGCAATATCTTCATACTTTTCATTTCTCTGAAAGTAATCATAATGCTTGTATTATTACCTATGTATCTGTTTTCTATAAATTAATTATTTCATGTATTATTGATTAAAAAATTATACCTGTTTCTTGAAAAGTCTTAATCTAGTAATGATATGAATTACATATAATTAGAATTATATCTAAATTTATAAAACCAGTTTCGGAGACGATTCGCGAAAATATGTTAAAACTGATAGCTATCAAAGCCCAATTTTACTTTTTCAGCAAAAATAATTAATAACGATAAGAATAAAAACTGTAGTTGTATATTTTTCTGCCAGTCATATTTTTTAGAATGTTATCATTAAAAGTTAATTGGAAATATCAATGGTTATTTGCTTAACGAAATAAGTGGTTTAGTTTTCATTTATTTTATCTAAACTTCTTGATGAATTTATGTTGCAATCAGAATATCAGTCAGTTTTTATAATTTGTCCAAAATCCATTATAATTTTATTTCTATAAAATAGAAACCCTTGCCATCATTCATTCACATTTTAATGCATGACTATGAATTTCTCTGAAATATAGAAAAATTAAAAGGCTCCCTGAAAATTTTCATAAATGTAAATTATTAAAATCAGAAATTAATTAAAACATTAACTTCTGTGATATCAACTCGGATGATTTAGTTTTTCGTTCTGTCATTGGCAATTCGTTATATCCCTAACAATATAGATTTGATTAATTTATTAATTATTCCATTACCTTAATGATTCCCTTTTTGTATTTTATTATTAAATTATTCTCAACTATCTCCTTCATCTGCATACGCCTACTGTTGCGTATAAGCATCATTCATTTATTAATTTTTTTTTTATTTTTATAAATTCAAATATTGATCTGCTTATTATTAATGGTTCCTGTTATGATTAATTTTTTTTAAAAATAATTTTTGTTTTTTTAATCCATTAAATAGAAATAATAGTACTGTATTTTTCAACGCTAATGAGTAGTGATGTTTAAATGTTAACTTCAGTCTAACAGGCTTGCTTCAATTAAATTGTGAGAGCGGTGTAATTTAAACCCTGATTGCTTTAAAGCATAAGAAAAATAAAAATTAAAATTTTTATTTGGAATAAAAATTGTAATATATTATTTCTTTGAAGTATTTTATGATTCAAACAATTACAATTAAAGATTTTATCATTATTACCGTATCATTTATAAATATAAACAGAATATGACAAAAACAAAAAAGGAATTGAAAACTGTTTTTAAAATAAAAGAAAAATTGTATTCTTTCCTTCCCTCTCTTTTTTATTTTATTTTTCCGAATCTTTCTTTGTTTTAACCCTGATGATGGCCATCAAAGATTTGGCCTAAACGTTGAAAAATAAAATTAAAAAATACTTGTTAACATTACCTGAAATAAGTTATTTTTTAACTGACCCCACCCAATATATCTTTCAATATATTCACTGTCACCCAATATATTTTTTTAACTATTCTATTCCACAGGCCTATATTGCGTAAGTGCATAATTTTCTGCAATTATTATGGCTTAACCCAAAAAAAAATATTTTTAATTTTTCTTTAAATGGAGCTTAAATAAAAAACATTTCTTTAGAGAAAAATCTTGGAAAAACTTTCCGCTTATTCTTGTCTTTGCCATAAATTGATTAAAAGCCCGTTAATTGAAAAATGTATTTATTAGTATTATTTTATTGTTTTGGTGCTGAAGATGTTTTGTTAAGAAAAAAGAAACTATAACACAATCTACATGTGAAATTTTGTATCCGTTGAGAAATGATCCAACTCCACAAGTTGAGAGAATTGATGCGTTCCTCATGAAAGTTATAGCAATAGAACTTCCAGAATGGCGGACCATAGAAAGGCATTTCTCGTTCTAATCCTGCTATCAGAAATACAGGTGTAATAAAAGAGAAATATGGTTTTCGAGCAAGTGAACGATATCGAATGGAAGGTTAAAGATATTCTCGGTGGCTGGGAAGTGATGGTGTAGGGAAGCGTTGACCTCCCACCCGCAAAATATATTCCTTTTAGATGGAAATTGAAAACAGGACCGTGCCTTTTATAGAGACCCGCCGGCTGTGGCATTCATACAGAATATTCTAAATGTTTCCGCCACTTCTATGCCTCCTTACTTAGCATCCTCCAACGGAACCTTCATCGAACAAAAACTGGAAGTTCAAATGCTATTTCCATTAAAACATATACCCATTTTTAATTAAAGAACGGTAATAGATTTTAAAATATTTCCGTTCTGTTGTGTAAACAATAAAACTTTTATCAAATAACATTTCTTGAAATAGAGCTGAGGTCGGGAAATGGGCATGTATATCTCTTTGGGCCGTGAGTCTTTACTTTTTGCTGTATTTTTTTTTTTTTATTATTAAATATCTAACTTTTTTTTCTCACGTTCAAAAATGTAACATCTTAACATGCTCTAGCTACTTTGGTGTTGCTCGGAACATTAGAGATTAACGGGTCAAGAGTGCTACTGAATCGATAAACGTTTTGAGTCCGGGATTATTATATCATTGTTGTTATGGCATGGCTGCAGATAAATAGTTTTATTGTGTTACGTTTTTTTTTTTTTTTTTTTTTTTTTTTTTTTTTCAGCTACGAAAATCCAAAGCCACAAATGTGTTACTTTTTTCACACACAAAAATTACGTTTTGCCTAATTATTATAAGTGTTGGGATTTTTTTTTTGACACGCTCTTTCTCTGCTGGTGTTGCTCGAATAAAAAAATTTGAAGTTTCAAATAAAAAGGATTCCAATCATAGTGACAAATAGTTCATCAGTCTCAATAATACACTGGCATTCTTACGCTTATGTCAACTTATTTCATAATTTAGATACAGTGGAAAAATTTATGTTTTAGAATCTACTTGTCACTAAACAATACTAAGCAATAAATAAATAAAACTGTATCTATTGTTAATAGATTATAAATTCAAAGTGATACATTAGCCGAAAATAAATAAATGACTTTTTAAATATTATTTAGTAATTATTATTTGTTTTTTTAACTCATATATTAATATTTTAATACTAATTAAATTTCCACTTGCGGGAATGTGATTCTTGATCTTCCCACCCTGACTATAATAGGTTGGTTACCTTCGATAACCCATCCATCCTGCCCTAATTGAAATACATAACAACGTTGAGCCCCAATGAAAAATACACTTGGTGAAATTTGCATAGTCAACATGAAAGTTAATATAAAATTATTGGATGACAGCTGAATGAAGTGAGTACATTTCCTAAAGACAATATATATTTCGAGAACAAGCAGAACCCTTGAAGTATTCAATAACTGGTCAAATGATTGCCTTTGAAGTAAATTCTCAAACGGATAAGCTCACAGAAAACAATATAGAGTTTTTCAACTCAATTTGCTTTGGGAGAATTCTGGCATTCTGGAACAGTGGAGTAGAATTTTGTTTTCCGTAAGCGGGAGGCAGGTAGAGACTGAAACAATCTAAGTTTTAATTTACCTCCCGCCTAGGACGAAGCGGCGACTAAAAATTTCATTTCGGGAGGTGAGGGGGGGGGGGGGGGTAAGGAGTTAGGATCCGGGATATTATGTCGGGAGGGAAGACACGAGGGCTTTCACTCTTAATCCACTTGGCTTTCAGTTCATTCCTAACCCTATCAGCGGTTATTAAATTCTATAAAATATTTTTTTATTAACTCTTTATATGATAATAAGATGAATAAGTATTTATATTTGGGAATTAAGTTTTGAAGTGAAGTGAGAACACAAAACACTTAAGGATCTTCAGTTATGTAGGATTTTTAGGATTTAGAAGTTTGTTAAGATACGGAGGTAAACCTATATGAGAAAAAACGATAACATTAAACAAGAAGGATTTGAAAGAGCACCAGGTGTTGAATTATGTTTATTTATCAAGTAAAGAATAGGTTTCAAGGGCAGATCAGGTTCTGTAAGGCGTAGTGAAGCCAATCGGCCCAGGAGAGGGAAACTCTGAACTCAAATGATCTGGTCTTCCAGGTTGGGGGATGAGCGTGGGGCCAACTCCCCCATCTTGTAAAAATCTATTTGTCATGAAACCAACAATTAAAGGATGGAAATTATGGAAATGATCTTGGCGAGAAAAGGACTAATCGAAGAGATCTGACTATGGCAACCTGGAACATAAGGACCATTTTGAAACCAGGCAAAATGCAAGAAATTGCAGCTGCTAAAAGAATAGGTTTCAAATTATAGTTGAAGAGTTTAGTGGATTTCGTCCGGGGCAAGACGTTAAACTGCAACCTGGGATAACAGATCTCAGAGCCGTGGTGAAGGTTATCTGTCTAGGAGAAGGAAAACTCCAAAATATAACCACGGGCAGATCAGGTTCTGTAAGGCGTAGTGAAGCCAATCGGCCCAGGAGAGGGAAACTCTGAACTCAAATGATCTGGTCTTCCAGGTTGGGGGATGAGCGTGGGGCCAAACTCCCCCATCTTGTAAAAATCTATTTGTCATGAAACCAACAATTTAAAGGATGGAAATTATGGAAATGATCTTGGCGAGAAAAGGACTAATCGAAGAGATCTGACTATGGCAACCTGGAACATAAGGACCATTTTGAAACCAGGCAAAATGCAAGAAATTGCAGACCAAATCATAAAGTTTATGATTGATTTGGCAGCACTACAAGAAATAAGATGGCCAGGGCAGGGAAGAATCGATAAAAAGGTGTATACTCTCATCAGTGGAGCAGAAAATAGAAGAGGACTCTATGGCACAGGATTTTTAATAAATAAAACGATTAAGGGATCACTATTGGATTTTGAAGCCATCAATGAAAGAATCTGCAAGATAAGATTCAAAGGGAAATACAGAAACATTACCTTAATATCAGCCCATGCACCTACGGAAGACAAAGCGGATGGAGATAAAGAGATCTTTTATGATAAGTTGAGTTAGGTATGTGAACACATCCCAAAGTACGACGCCACTGTTATCTCGAAGATTTTAATGCACATATTGGCAAGGAAGATTTTGTGGGTAATGTATCCGGAAAGTTTTCTTTGCATGAGATGACTAATGATAATGGACTGCAGTTGGTGCAGTTCGCATCAGAATGCAATCTGAAAGTCAAAAGGACGAGTTTTCAGCATAAACGAATACATTTGGGCACTTGGAAAATCCCTGAAGGTGGTGTCAATCAAATTGATCATGTCCTGATATCTTCTAGATTCGCATCCAGCATCATCGATGTTAGAGCCTGTAGGGGACCAAACTGTGACTCTGATCATTATCTCCTCAAAGCTCTTTTTAGGCATAGAATCGCCAATTGTCAGAAAGGCAAGAGAATACAGAGAAAAAGATGGAATATTGAGAAGTTAAAAACCCAGGATCATAGGGAGCAGTTTGAAGAAGTGTTGAAATGTGGATTGGCAAAGTATGAGGAGAAAAATGATATTGAAGCAGAATGAGTGGTTTGATGGGGATTGCAGGAGGGCAATTGAGCAGAAGAATGCCGATAGACAGATAATGCTACAGAGGGACACGAGAGGTAATAGATAGAGGTAATATCGCATCAGTAGAATTAGAGTGACTAATTTATGTAGAAAGAAAAAGAGGGTATAGTATAGAAGGAAGATTGAGGATATGGGAGAACTAAATGAAGGGAATTAAGCTAGAAGGTTTTATCATCCTGTCAAGAAAATGAGAAGCGGGTATCAACCGTGGCTAAATATGTATCGTACCAAGGAAAGACTAATCATTGGTGAGGAAAAACTGATTTTAGATAGGTGGTCAGAGCATTTCGAGGACGTGCTTTGTACCGCTCCCCAGAAAGGTGGATCTGCAATCGATGTATGTAATGACCGAGACACCAGAACGCTGCCCGACGCTGAGCCTCCCTCATATGAAGACTTTATAGATGCGGTAAGCCAATTAAAAAATAACAAGGCTCCTGGTAAAGATAATTTCCCTGCCGAAATGTTTAAATTTGGTGGAGAATACCTAGGCCAAAGGATCTACAACTTGATTTTTGAAGTGTAAAACGAGGAGCGAATGCCAGAGGATTGGGGTTCAGGTTTGATTGTACCAATTTTTAAGAAAGGGGACAAGACCATATGCCAAAATTACAGAGGTATATCCCTCTTGGATGTAATGTATACAATTTTAGCCAATGTTTTAACAGCAAGACTGAAAGTATATTCTGAGCAGATTCTCACAGATTATCAAGGCGGTTTTAGACAAACAGAGGCACAATAGACAAAATATTTACTTTGCGGCCAACCTTAGAAAAATGCTACAGCCACAATATAGATGTTCACATGCTCTTTGTGGATTTTAAACAAGCATTTGATCGAGTAGATAGGTCTCAGCTCTTTAATGCTATATAGCAATTCAATATCCCTCAAAAATTGATTAACTTAATCAAAATGATAAAGTCCAAGACTCAGGCTAGTATACTTGTTGGTACCAGGATAAGCAGGAAAATAAATTTTGATTATGGAGTAAGACAAGGTGGATGCCCTCTCAGTGGTCCTGTTTAATCTAACCCTGCATAAAGCAATGAAGAATTTGGAGTTTGGTGGGACTTTGGCGAGTCGAACCTACCAAATTCTTGGGTATGCTGATGATATTGTGGTGCTGGCAAGAAATGAGAAAACTTTAAAGGTCATTTGGCATATGATAGTTACATATTGCAGAAAAGTAGGTCTTGAAATTAATGAGGCGAGTATATGTATATGGTAAGTATATGGTATCTTCGGCTTCTGGAATTAGAAGAATGCCGTGTAACTTGTCTCTTGACAACCAATCTTTTGAAGCTGTTAACCACTTCGTGTATCTTAGCACGGAAATTAACTCCGAAAATATAGTGAGCGATGAGGTTAAAAAAAAATAATGAGTGGCAATAGAGCTTACTTTGGCCTTACAAATATGATGCGATCAAACCTGCTGTCCAAAAGGACAAAACTCAGGCTGTTCAGATCTCTTATCAGACCCGTTGTGTGCTATGGCTCAGACACATGGACCAGCAAGCATTAATGATCTTCGAAAGGAAGATATTGAGGCGTGCGTTTGGCCCTGTACGTTCAAGGAGAATGGCGAATTAGGAATAACCGGGAACTAGAAGATCTTATACAACATGAAAATATAGTACGATTTATAAAATCTAGACGGATCAGCTGGTTAGGACACCTAGAAAGGATGCCAGACACAAGAATGGCAAAAAAAGTTTTCCAGGCGACTTTCCCTGGAAAGAGAAGAAGAGGACGCCCTCGTAAGAGCTGGATTGCTGACGTGGAAGTGGACTTGGAAAAGATGGGCGTGACAAACTGGAAACGAAAAGCCTTGGATAGACATTGCTGGGGACTAATTGTCAGGGAGGCCAAGGTTCATCATGGACTGTAGAGCCGAAGAAGAAGAAGATGAAGAGTTTGGTGGATGGAGGAGTTATGTCATGTATTTTCAAACAGTCTTTGGATAAAAAATTTATGTGCTGAGATTTTCGGTAGGAAAATCAAAACATTTTAAATTAACTAGAAAAATAGTTGTGTAGAAGATGAGGGGGTTATGTAACATTTTTCTTCTAAAAATAATATAAAAAATAAATTACAAAAAATTGTTATTTGTTACATAACCCTCTCATCCACCAAACCCTACTATTGTAGAAACAATGAGACTAAAAATATATTATTTTTTTATCAATTCTTTCTTTATAATCATTTGTTGAGATTCGTTTTCAAATCCTCCGACTTTTAAAATCCCTTATTTGGAAGTCAATCATAAAAAGGATTAGAAATAGGATCTTGCTTTACCTATCGGCAGTTGATGTATGTATATATATATATATATATATATATATATATATATATATATATATATATATATATATATATGATTTATAGTCATATATAACTATATAAAAACTTATGTGGACATATAACTACCGTTAATCATTATTATATTATGATCATGAACTAGTTTTCCTTTCAAGAAATTTATCCAGTTCTTTAATCCTTACAGTATAAAGCTCTGCGAAATATCCTCAATATTATGTCACACATGAACTTATCCATAATGATCTAAATGCGCTTTAAGTTATAGATTAATCCCTAAAAATACATTTATCTTTCCATGATTAGTTACATAGCCACTCAAATCCACTAGTCTCCCAACTTGCTTCTTACTTGATTCATGATAACACTCCGAAGGCTCTTTACAGATAGCCTAAGGACTTCCTAGTGTAGAACATTTTTGGAGTTGATGCTAGTGGGTAGTTCATTACAACTTATTGACATACCATTGTATTCAGTTCATCTCACAGTTACTTATTGTATAAATTATAGACAGTTGTAAATATCAACTATGTTCCGATATATTAAAATTTAATGTACATCTATGAGAACATCTGCCTTAGAAATCTTCAATTGGTCCAGAGTTCTGTATACGTTAGAAGAATTAAACAAAGGTGTTGTGAAGCGATGGTTAGGAATCAGTGGTGATATCAAACCCGTCTCTAATCCCGCTCTAGTTCAAACGATTTAAATAAAAGAATAAAACATTTTTATTTATTATTAAAAGTAAGCATAATTATACAAAGTTATAAACATTGGATATTTTCAAAAATTTAAATAAACTTTGCACAGACGTTTCACTGTCACCAAGAGCGATGTCCATCCGGTTGGCCATTCCGCAATCTTTCCTTACATCCTTGTATTCCTCGCAGTCCATTAAGATGTGCTCCACGGTCATGGGTACATTGCAGATCCTGCAGGTCGGTGGATAGAGTCCCTTTAGAAGATACGTGTGCGTTATGGCTGTGTGTCCCATTCTTATCCTTGCCAAGACAGCTTCTTCGCGGCGATTTCTCCTTTCAGATGTTCTCCATACGTCAGGACTACTTTAATTTTGCCTAATTTTTCAGCTGTTTTGTTCCACTCTGTAATCCATGATTCATATATTCTTTTTTTTTTTATATGAATACGCCAATCCGATGCAGTCGTTTTATTGATGTATATGACGTCTGAATTGGGTTTCAATCTTGCAGCATTTGCAGCTTGGTCTGCTTCTTCGTTTCTTCCGATGCCCAGATGAGAAGGAACCCAAAGAAATCTTACCACTTTGCCTGAACGTAGACATTCCTTCTCAAGAAGTTGGATTTTCATCACCAAAACGTCTTTGAGTTTCTGTTTTCCAGTGATTTCAGTGAGCTTAATGAATCGGATACAATCAGATGATATTTGCATTGACTATTCATTATGAATGTCAACGATTTCCAGATTGAATAGAGCTCACCGGTGTATGCACTATTCGATTCTGGTAGAAGAAATTTGTAACAAACAGAGCCCATAATAATGGCACATCCAACTTCAGAGCTGGATTTTGAAGCATCGGTAAACCAAAAACAGTAGTTGAAGTACACTTCTTTTCGTTCATTAAACATTTTTTGGTAAATGTGATGAGGAGTCGTGGGTTTTGAAAAAAATGATAGACTGTAATCAATCGTACTTTCTGTTTGTATCCAGTTAGGTATTGGATTGCCTGGGAATTTAAAATATTTAGGGAAAGATAATTGTAAATCATTTGCCCATATTTTGCATCTACAATGGAAACATTTGCAGGATCGTCTATGCTCTTCATTCAAAATCGTATGTGTTGTAGGATCGTAAGCGAGGAGGTGTTTTTTTTGACATAATTTGGCCGAAGTATGCTAAACTCAAATATTTTCTCCTTAATTCTAAAGATGGCTCACCACTCTCTATGTACAAACTTTGGGCAGGTGTGGTTCTGAATGCACCAATACAAAGACGAAGTCCCTGATTATGAATAGTATCTAGTGATTTCAGTGTTGAAACACTAGCAGAACTGTAGGCAACAGCTCCATAATCAATGATAGGCCTGATCAGAGTACGGTACATCATTAATAAAGTTCGTCGATCTGATCCCCACTGAGTGCTGGACAGAACTTTTAATAAATTTAGCCCTTTCTGGCATTTTGCTTTTATTTGACGAATATGTTCAGACCATGTTAGCTTTTTATCGAAGTAGATTCCTAGGAATTTGAAAACTTCTTCAAACATAATAGGTTGTTGAAACAAACTTAATGACGGGTGCGTTTGGCATTTTCTCCTTTTACAAAAATGGATGGCCACCGTTTTGGAACTTGAAAAGTTTTTTAATTATTAATGCTTAAATTGGAATAACGATGGCCTTCCTCCCGGCTTCGGGAAACATTAACTTAAACGCTTATGAAATAAAAATTAAAAAAAAATACAAAACTATCTGTTTTCAATAATTCCTTTGCAATATACAAAAAGTAATATAAGAATATTTCAAAACGAGGTCAGAAAAACATGAACTATTAGAATCGTAAACAACATTAAAGATTAACCGATTAGAGAAATCGAGAAACGTTTTCAGTCCGGGATTATTATATTATTGTTGTTTTGAAATGGCAGTAGATAAACTGTCTTATAGTGTTGTTGTTTTTTTCACCCTCAATAGTTTTTCACACACAAAAAAAAGAAGATTTGCCAATACATTAAAAGTTTTTACATTTACTTTTATTCAGTCTATTGGTGTTGCTCGGATCGAAATTTTGCCGATAATATTCTTATCAGAAGCGGTAGATATAAAAACAGTAGATTATAAATAGACATATCTGCGATCTATTATTTTGCTTAGTAGGGTAGAAATTGAATTTTTTTTTTTTTTTTTTTATTAATTTTATGCTTTTGGTAGTTATTCATTTATTTCTTGTTGTACATACTGTATTGTATAAATTCATAGCCATCTATATAACTTGTGTAATACAGTTAATTGAGGCAGATTTTAATATTTGCTCAATAAAAAAACCTTAAGTCAATAAAACTAACCCAATAGAAGGAGACCGGAATGGTAATAAATAAATAATGAAAAAATAAAAATATATAAAAGCTATTAATAATTTTTGTTTTTCGTTTGGGCTTAATTAAAACCACGGTGCTCGTTTCGACTCCTTATATGGGTCTGCTGTTTCTTCTTAGCCCAGAAAGCTTTCATTTTCTGGCTATAAGCAAGCTTTCTCTCCTCCGTCCACTTTGGTCTGTTGGTGCCGGAGCACTTTTTACTAGTGAGGTGCACTGGGAATACTCCTTGTAAAATCATCTGCCGAAATTTGGACCGATCCTGGATGGTCTCCAGTGGAATTTTAGGTTGGTCCAGGTCTGATTTCACTGTGTTGACCCATTTAATCTTGGAGGCTTTCCCTCTACCTGTCTTAGTAAAGATCCTGTTTGTGAGTCTGTTGGTGTTCATTCGGGTTAAATGCCCATAGAATGTTAGTCGTCCCTTCCTCATTGAGGTGATTATGTCTTCTTTGAGATGGTACAGCTCTCCATTGTGTCTGATCCTGTAGGTGCCATCTTCTTCTCGTATTGGCCCTAGTATTCTCCTTAAGATTTTCCGTTCTCTGAGCTCTAGTTTCCTGAGTGGACCCTTTCTGTTCATCAAGAGGCATTCGGAGGCATAGAGTACAGAGGGCTTTACTACTGAGATGTAATATTGGAGTTTAAGTTTCTTGGAAAGGTACTTGGAGATGTAAATGCTTTTTCAGGCGTGGTAGACCCTCTCCAACTTGGTACATCTGGTATCTATAGCCAAGTTCTCACTTTCGTTTGCTGATGTCCATTCTCCTAAATACTTTACTGCAAGCACTTTACGAATTATTAATAATTCGTATCAATAATAAACTATTAATAATTTATTGATAATTCCATTCACAAATATTGGCTAAGATGCTATGAAATAAATAGATAATTGTAATTAGAGTTTACGTGACCTGATCATGAGAAATGATTAATATTTAGTTCCCTAACTCAACACCTACAATATAAGTATTTTTTTTTTTCCTTTGTTTTGATTTATTCTTGATTATGATGATTCTGCCTCTTTTACTGCACCAAAGTGCATTTTAAGAGGTTTCTGAAGTGAGCAGTGGTTTGGAGAAATATAGTATTATGAGTCACTATCTAGTGATAGGACACAATAGGGTTATCGGGCAAAAAGTAGTTGTTTATTTACAAATCAGATTAAAAATGTTGATTTCTTTTCTTTTTTTTTACCCTTAAATGAGAATGAAAATATCCTTTATATTCCCTTTCTTTGGAAAGAAATTATAAATTAATGTTGATAGATCCTAATACTACTAATCCAAATACTAAATTAATATTTCGTGTTAATTATTTATCAGAATGGCAATAGGAGGTATTGCTACAATAAAATAAAATAAAAGATGTTACAGAACACTTTTCTTTTTCTTTTTTTTTTAACGATTTTTTTCCTGATGGTTCCTTGCAACTCAGAAAGTGAAGAAAGCTCTCAAGGCGTACCTCAAGTATTTTGTCCATCACCGTTCTTTCAATACGGTGGAAAGTTGGCGACTGACGTGGGCTCAAGCTAACTTTAACATATAAACCCCACTCACCGCAAATTGCCACCGCGCGGAAAAAGTCCACGTTAAAAAGTGGCTGTATAGAAATTATTATAATGGATCTCCTCTCTGTGTTGGGGCCTTCCTCAACTTGTCCTGATAAAAGTTTTCACCAACATTTCTGAATGAAATTTACTTTTTTAACGGAAATTCACTTTTCGCAGAACAGAGTTATCACAAGTTTTAAACTTATTAATTATAAACTGAGGGTGTACAACCGTTTCATACCTTAATTTTCTTTTCGCAGAATGTAAAACTTCAAAGTAATTATCATTTTAATAATGTTCATTATTAATTATAATTGTAACAATTTCCTTATTTATTTATTGTAAATTTATTGAAAAGTATCACTATTTGCCAAGCAAAATACAAAAAAGAAACTCAATATAGATATATCAATCTATAATCCGCTGCTTTCATACCCACTGCTTCTGATGAAGACTGTCGGCAAATTTTCGATCCCAACAACACCAACATAACAAGGGCGAGTCAATAAATTCCCAACACTTAAAAATTTATGCAAAACGCCACTTTTTCAATTCCAACCAATAGTTCTTTAACAGTAGGTTCTAGCGACAAATTTTATATTACAAAAAATATTCTACATTAGATTTCTGATTAGGGAATTACTTAAGCGTGACAAAACGTTAAATTTTTGGGCGTGAAATTTTTTTTTACTTATTTTGAGGGCGAAAAAACATTGCACAAGAAAACTGTAGACCCTGAGGCAATACACGTGTTTAAAAACGGTATTCGCGATTGTAAAACGATTCATATAATTTCATTACAACTGCCTTACGCTTATTCTCTGCTAATCTTTTTGACGTGAATATGTCTTTAAATTTACTAGCATATGGGGGCAATCCAAAAACCCAAAAACAAATTCGGAGGATACAGTTTGACGTTGTATGTTGGAATCTATCCTATACATCCAAAATTAAATTATACCACTGAATAGCTAAAGGATCAAAGAGTTTATTACGATAAGCGAGAACAGTGACACATCGCGCGCGGTGGAGGGGGATCGCAGCAATTTTGAGGTTATTTTGCTGCGTATCAAGATTTGCAATTAGTATAATTAGATCTGTAGAAGCTACGATGTACGTTTAAATTTTAATCGTCAGCTGTCGTCAAAATCTACCGATTGTATACAAAGCATTAGTTTAAATTAGTGACAGTAAATATATTAAGGTGTTGGATAAAAAAATTGTTTAAAAAATATAAACTCGGCCTATACGCGTCCAAAAGCAAAAAACAAATACATAGATCGTGTGCGTTTAGAAAGGGCTTCTCAAGAAAAATCGAATGATAATAATAAAACACCATATGTCCTAGTCAAGCACTGGCGGGAACGTAAAAGTTCCTGATGAGCATTGTTTTATTACTTACAGAGCTTGGCCGCGCCCTCAGAAGACATCTCTACCTATACAATCATCAACCGATCTCATTATTTGGCAATCAGCGAAATGTAGATGGAAAATTCCATGCCAGTGAATGTGCCTAGCTTTGATCTGAGATCATATTGCATTACCGCTAAGAACAGACAAATTGCAATTACATTATCAATATCAAGCCGCAAAGCCGACGGAGTCGCCATATATCGCAACATCTATAACTTTACTGATTGTAATGGAGTTGACATTGACATTTCGGAAATTTGTTTGGAAATGAAAGATGCAAAACCTGGTGATGTCTGTCCAGTAAACGTAAAGGCCAATGGCAACTTTAAATTCGTACTTGGGTGTATGTATATTAACCCGAGCAAAGCTTTTGCAGAAATTAAACTCTTTATGTTTCGACCGTTGTCAAATATTGTAAAAACATCACTAATACTATACTCGATTACGAGCCTGATCTTAATACACCAGTTATGATAGTTGGAGACTTTAATGTCTCATATGTCTCATGAAACCGCTCATTGCACGACTTCATGCTCAGCGAGTTCAATTCGTCTAATATCGAAACTTCCCCAACGACGTTAAATAATACCTGTACTGATTTAACGTTTACCAGAAATCTCGATGTATGTTGTATGCCATTTGTATCGTACTTTTCGTATCACAGACCTATAATAACCTAAGTTATTTTGTAACACAATAATTATTTCTCTCCTTTCTTTTATTCTAAATACGTAAATAAAAGTATTTAATTAAAAAAATATAACCCGTTACATAAACGTATTCACGTACAACACACGGCTGTGTCCGTGACACAGCCACACCCTTTTTTTCAGCAGTTTTAATACGGCATTTGTCTTGATTTTTTATTTAACCTGCCTAAAATGTATACGCATTCCAAACAATACAATTACTATCGTATTCATAACACTATTCATTGAACGCGCTACTGACTATTTCATACATAGAAGTAAATGATCACTTTTTCCACGCCGCAGAATACAAGGAGAAGACCTAAAAGGATCTGAAAAAAGAGATCTGCTTGCATAAGTAAGCAAAGTAAAGCCAAGAAAGAGATCCTTCTGAAATATACCTGTCCTCATTCTTAGCATCACCTTTTCCTAGATAACTCTTTCTCCTATCCATCAATTATAATTTATATGAGAAGTACAAGTTTAACAAAATTTGGAGAAAAAAAATTTAAAAAAAAAAAGTTCGGAAATTCAGCTGGATGTAAAGTATCAAATCAAAACTTTTACATATTTTAATTTTGAAATAAATAAACTAGGGATGCGTCTGTTCCAAATGTTGATTTTAAAGAATAAAAACAAGAAACCTTTGGAATATTTATATTTTTTAATAAAAAGTTAATAAAGTGAATTATATTTTGTACATTATTTGAACTACAATTAACTTATATATTGTGTGTTGTGGGTAATAAATGCTATTTGCTGATTACTAATATTTTTTTTTAATGTATATTGGGTTATTATTGTATTTTTAATAAGATTTAGTTTGCTTTTTTATCTGTCTAATCAATCATTTTATGTAATAGAAGTTTATTTTTAAACCGTTATATCAGTCCCGAAAATGTAGAATCGATTTTTTTGGTACCGGACGCATCATTGAAATAATTATACTGAAAAAAAAATATACCTATATAAAATATAAAGAAACATAAATACATTTAAATCCAGTCTCCTATAAGTTCAATAAATATGATTTAATTAATAATTAAAAAAGAAATAAGATTTTTGATTATTCTTAAATTTGTAAATAAAACAAACAGTTGAAGTTCTATTTAAAAAGTAAACATCAATAAGTAACAGCAAGCATTGTTAAAAATATCTCAACGGTTTGGATTTATCACAAACGTTGGTTAGAGAGGAAAATTCGCTTCATTCTGAGCCAACAAAGTGTGCCACTATCTAGCCAACGTAATCTAGATGGAAAATCCGCTTCGACCTGTCACTAGCGCGCCCCAGCCAAATATTATAACTGTGATATACTTCACAATTTTTGATCAATCAGTCCAATAACAAACCCTGGATAAATTAATAAATAGATAGAAAATGTTTATATGAGTAAATGCTGAAGTTTGTTTTATCATGAATTTTTTTTTTTTTTTTTCTTATCCTCCATTTATTAATTTAAACAAACAACAAATAATAACAATTGGAATTGATTGATCTTATGTTGCCTTCTCAGCATTTTAAAATTTGTTGCTTCGTAGATCCTGGCGCTTCAGTTGACTGTTGTCTTCCTGCTGTCTTGATCGAGTGAGGAGGAATCACTCTGCTGGCTATGGTGTGAAAATGGGTCAGTCTTAAAAGCCTGAACCCCTTCCCTAAGCGAATACGTCCGCTAAGGGGGTCAAACCTTGCCACCTACCAGGCCTGGGAGGTGGGGCTATGTCCCTGAAGAGAGGGTTGGCACAGTACTTTAGGCCATCGAAAAATTGTATGTGCCGTCGACCAATGAATGATGGGACCGATAGTATTTGTAAATTTTCAGTTATGACGGTGTTTATGGCCTTCTCGAGGTTTGTTCCGCGGACTATTCGTCGAAGGACTGAGTTCTGAAAGCTCTGAAGTGCTTTCAGCGTTGTTGCATACATATACTGAAGAAGTGGGGCACCATGAAGTAGGGTGGGGCGGATGATGGCTTTGTACAGCTGAATTTTAAGTCGAAGAGACAGTTGAGGAGATGTAAGGAGGTAGTTAAGGCGGTACGTCTTCTGCCGAGCCAGCTTAATCCTACTTCTCACATGAGTAGAGAAAGTAAGGTGTCGATCAAGGTGAACACCTAGGTAGAGAATGGAGTTAGACAGCGTCTGTTTCTCATTGTCCACAGTAAAGTGGGTAGGCAATCGATTCCTCTTCCCTTTTTGATAAGACATTATGATGGCGTCGGTCTTTCTAGGGTTCACTTTGATTCCACACGACTTGAGTGCTTCAACTATGGTCTCTGTTGCCCTCTCAGCCATACTAAGAGCCCTTTTCGCATTCATGCTAGATGCATAAACTCCTATGTCGTCAGCATAAGCAGCCACCACCGCTTCAGGATGTTTAATGGCAACTACTGGTGCAGTGAAAACATTGAAGAGTATTGGTCCGAGGACCGAACCTTGTGGCACTCCACATGTGGTGGGAACAGGTGAAGATAGGCTTTCCCCTTATTGATATTATTATCCTTATATTATGCAATTTATTATATACGAGTACCAAATATACAGTTTATTAAATATATGGCGGAGAGCGACAAGGTATTAAATGAGAAAGCTTCTTTTGGTGATCAGAAAACGATGATCATAAACAAAACATTTAGTTATATTGTCGAGAAGAATAAAAAAGAAGAATATTGAAGACAGACATCAGATATATATATTTGGATAATTTAAGTAATAAAAAATTTTGAAATATATATATTTCTTATATACTGTCACTATAATTTCCTTATTTATACTTATGTAATTATAACTATATTAAATATTTATTATTATTTTATAAATCTACTCTGAAGAAATGGAAAATGATGTTTTAACCTTTAAGAAAATTATAAATGATAAGAATTTTTAATTTTTGAATTCTCATTACTTCACTTCGCTATTTAGGAGCTTGATTTTTTTTAGAAACGAATCCCCAACTCATATTAGATGAATAAAAAGTAATTTTCTTGATGGAAAATAAGTAAACGGAATCTTATTTCTTTTTTAGCTTCTTTATATCGGAGTGTACTTTTTTTTTTTTTTTTTTTTTCGCCCTTGGGTCCAATAAATGGTTTTATATTCGTGTGATCTCCCCCCAGGGTACTTTCCACCACACAGGGGCCGACTTTATGCATATATAATGCCTAGTCGATTGACTTGTATCAGCACGTATGAAAGCGCGCTGTTACTAATTCCAAGTAGCACAACTCAGTCGACCAATAATGTTAACTTTAACACACATTACCTATTAACAATAAATCTTCTATGTCAATTCTAATTTTTCGAAGCTTAAAAGTAATTTAAAAGTTACTATGATCTAAATATAACTCTGTTCGTTTTTCTATTTTATTCTCTAAGAGTACAGATGCCTTACAAAAAGCTTAATGTAAATTTAAATAGTCAATTTAACAGATCAATATAAGAAACGTCCACGCCTGTCATGTAAAAAAAAAAAAACAGAAATGTGTAAAAAGGGCAGTTGTGAGTAGAACTAAATCTCAACACTTGTTAATCTAGTTTAATACATTCTGACTTATAGTATATTTATATATATCAGTAATATATTTATATACATCATATAAATCTTTTATCCATTATATACTACCTGTACCTGGCTGCATCCTCACCCCGTTCTCCTCCCAAAGTTTGAAAAAAAAAATCCTTTACCCCAAGATCTACTGGACCTTATCCAATCTAAACGTCATGTCAAAGCTATTTGGCAAAGAAGCAGGCATCCAGATGATCGGAAATCCTATAATTTCCTTACCAAATTCCTTTAAAAAAAATATGGCTACCTTTACAACCAGATCCTATAATTCCCATCTTTTTTCACTCTCTTCTTCAGATAACTCCCTCTGGAACACCACTAGAAAAATCCTAAAATATCAACCTTATCAGAGCTGTTGACCACATACCCTCCACATTTGAAAGCAAACAATATTGCTTCGGCGCATTTCTGGGCGTAGCACAAGCTTTTGACCAGGTATCTATCCTCCTATCCATTTAAATAATTCCACTACCTAAAGCTGACGCAGTACGGTATTTTGGTTTCCATTTAGACAAAAGCCTTACATGGAACCCACATACTCGATTCAAAAGGCAAGAACTCAACAGACGTTTCAGCCAACTGTATTGACTACTAACTAGAACATCTCATCTTTCAGTTGAGAACAAACTTCTCATATACAAAACCATCATCAAACCTATTTAGACTGATGTATTTGAACTGTGGGGGACAGCTAAAAAGTCGAATATGAGACGCATTCAATCCTTTCAATTCAAAGTCCTCCGAACTATAGTGAATGCTCCTTAATATGTATCAAAGAAAACCCTACACAATGATCTTAATATACCATACGTCCTTGACCTCATACCCCTTAAATTTTTGAAATTCCATCGCAAACTTTCCTTCCATTCTAACCCTCTGGCTCAATCACTGTCCAGTTCAACATCGTGATAACCCCCCTCGCCGACTAAAACGGCAATGGCCCCGAGAACTTTTGTTAAATTTATTTATATTGGAGTTCTGGCAATGGCCAACTTCTCTACTCATGCCCTAAGTGTCTGTACTATTGTGCTCTCACTCAGCCTTCACTGGGTTTTCTTTAACACCAGTGACGCAGCTGAGAGAGAAGAGCTGGAACCACTCTGTGCCGGGCCTGTCTCTCCATGAGTAGAGGGACAGGTTTGGTTGGGAGATCCCTAGGATGAGTGTGTATTGTAAATAGAGTATGATTGTAGTTTTAACTTTTAATTTAATTAGTTTTAATTTTTTTTTTGTATTATTTATTTTTTTTATTGCTATTATTTAGTTTGTTATTTTTTTTTATTTTTTAATTTTACTAGTATTTCTTTTTATGCATACATATTTTTTTTTATTATTCATATATTTCACTTGTATATATATTTTATATTATATAATTATATATTATTTATGCATAGCATAGTACTACTGTTTTTTTAATTTTTTCAATTATTATTATTTTACTTTATTTTTGTTCTTTCTTTTATTGTACATAATGTGTGAATGTAATCATGATGTCATCTATATTACATATTGCCCACATTTGACGCAGATGGTAATAATTACTTAGTAAATATTTAAAAAAAAAAAAAACCATTATACAAAAGGCATCCACCGATGCCTGTAAAATCGGGTTGAGTACTCAATAATTATAATCACAAGGAAACATAATTTAGTTGATTTTTTAATATTTTTTTCTTATATTTAATATTAATCATATTACTCTGCATTAAACAGTATTAGAGAAGGTTGTATATAGCCCTGAAAAAGATTTTTACAAAGTTCTTTTTAAGTTTAGGAAAGCTAAAAATAAAACATTCTACGGTTGAGCAACGATGTTGTTCAATATAATGAAGGGGGTGTTTTAGTTCGTTTATTTCCAGAAGCACAAAAGACTATAAAAACACAAATAACTGATTATGCGGCTGCTAAAAAACAAAATTCTGTTTTATAAAATATGTTTTATCTAATATTAAAAATTTACTGAAAGGCAGCTGTACTTTAAATTCAGTGAAAATTATTTTAAATTAATTATTTAAATTTTAAATTATTTCTTCTTCTCCTGAGGTCCTAAATTCGTATTTTTATGAAACATCCAGTACATCAAGATCTTTAAAAATTTAATTTAAAAGAGTTTTAGAGACAAATAAACGGTAATCTATTTTGAGGTCTCTAGTGTATCCTAGCTCTCTCATTAGGAAAAACTTAATTTTGGAGAAATGAGCCATTACTCTATTTCCATTATGTTGAAAAGGGACGTGATTTTAACCTTATATCTATTATTCCAATGCACAAGCTAAAAAAATGTATTTGGATTCGATTCATGTTATGTATAGAAAAATTGATGAATTATCTTTTAAAACTTAGCATGTACACTTCAGGAAAACTATTTAAAAAAAATATGTTTATATAAAGAACGTGAGCATGTTCATTTTTGAAAGATAACCCCTTTGAAGAAGGAAATTAGAAATAATTTCTGCATAGAATGTTACCAATTCTAATTCTTTGTTATAATATGAAGTATGTCCATTTCAAGTTAACTTTAACATGAATTATTTTTTCCAAATGTATTTATTCTGAAGTTTATACAACCTTATAAAGGGTGCTTTATTGCGAGGATCTCTTCTATCTCTCCATTGCTTTTAAACGAAAATTCTTTTACAGGAGCGCAGTTTCATCCCTAAAGATACTCGTAGGGATGGTTCAGCTTGATAGTGGTGTGAAAACCAAATATTTTGTTTTCATATCACGGTCGGAGAGAAGCGTTGATTTGATCTTGTACATGATTGGATGGGTCACGGTCGACGGCCTTCCTTTTCCTCCTTTTTTTTACTCATTTTTTAATATAATTTTTAAGTTAAATAATTTACGTCGAAACATACTAAAAAGTGTTGCTAATAAGTTACTTGTTATTACCAACTCCAAATATTAAACAGATTTTAATATATATATATATATATATATATATATATATATATATATATATATATATATATATATATATTATATATATATATATTTTTTTTTTTTACTTCATAATCTGACTCTTCAGTTTTGAGATTGGCTGACAAGTTAAAAAATACAACTTGATATGAACACCTCATTCGGACCGAAAAAAAATCTGTAGCATTCCAACCCAATAAGCGTATAGGGTTCAGAGCATAAAACGCTTCCACATTTAATTTTACAACACTTTGCTTTCAACCCTCTGCTGCTCTCTGTTTTCTTCTTTAGATCCCTCTTCAATGATAATTTAACAGGAGGACTAATTCTCGCCATATTTAGTTCCTGTTAATTTGTATATTTATTTTATTACAACTTCCAATACTTATTACATTGCCACTGAAAGATTTTAAAAGATTACTTAGACTAATAGTTTTATTGCTTTTGAAATACATTAAAACCTCCGACAGGATTTTCTGTTTAGCTATTCATTTTCTGTATTATTTTTAAAGATGTTAGGTAACCTTATCTTTTTTTTTTTTTTTTTTTTTTTTTAATATAAAATCATTGCTAAATGAAGTAAAAGTATTTTTAGATAATTTTTTTTTTATCATGGAACATGTTTTTCCGGTTACCTAGTTGGTAAAAAGCAATACGTTTCTATGGAACGAGAGAGCGTTACCCATAGTTTGATAGTTTGGTATTAGGATAATAGAAGCAGTTAAGAGATAAGCTTTCGTCATACTAAATCAGACTACCATATTACTAGGAGACAGGTTCTAACAACTGAACTTTTTTTGACTCTGTTTTAATTTAAATGAAAATTTTAAAAAGTTAACCTGGATTTGACTGATCTTGCTCGATCCTTCTCAGATATTTATTTTTCTAGATTTGGTTTCTCGAAAAAAATAGTTATCGTTGTTGTTGAAATAATAGTTTATGAGAATAACATGGTCTATTGATGTCTCAAATAATTCGACAGTGTAATTAAAATACGAATTTGAGTAATTGTATTTAAAACTAAAAATTGTAGTAATTATCATTATTTTAATTAGTATTAAAGGCCAGAATAAACAATAAACATGGAGGAAAATCTCAAATGAAATGACTATCCTTTAACTGAAATTAAATGAAGAATTGACTTACAAGGGGAGGACACACTCAGTCTCTCACGGATCTTGTTGGCAATTTTTTTGGAGGTTCCTGGTCAAAAAATATTAGACACGTATTTTGCCGTTCCGACCAATGGGCCCTAGAAGCCGAGAAAAAAATAAAATAGCATTAAACTAATTTATTTTTTATCTGGAGTTTAAAAAATGATATCGACATGATTCTTGCACCCAGATTTTTAGTTTTGATTGCGAATTTAAGGAAAAATAAAAAAAAAGCAGTCGCTCTATAGATTTTGGTTTAAATTAATTAGATTCTAAAAAAATGATTAGTTTTTCAAGCAAACTATCTCTATAGATTTTTTCACACAAAAATTGACGTCAGATTCTAATTCAGCACCCTCAAAAACATTAAAAAACGGTTATTCAATAAAATCAAAAAAATATCATTTTTTTTCACCCTCTTCCAGGAAAATGAAATTTTAAAATCGATTATTGGTTACATACCTTTAAATCGTCATTACTTTGTCATGCAATTCACTGGTTGGTATCGCTGGAAAGAGGAGGGTCACAGCTTTCTTTTGATGTATATAAATGTAAATTCGATGAACAAAAAGCTATTAAAAAAATACATAAAACTAACATCCCACTCAGACCCATAGTGTCATTTATAAATTCAATTCACTGGTTGGTATCGCTGGAAAGAGGAGAGTTTCAGCTTTCTTTTGATGTATATCAACGTAAAATTCGATGAACAAAAACCTATTAAAAAAATTGGAAAATCCGAAAAACATTTTGATTTTTTACTTGAGTTTGAAACCAGATAGGATGATGAAACCAAATACATTTCAAGCGTATTACCACCCTATATTTTGTGTAAAAAAATAAAGTTGATACGTAAAACCGTCTAAGCGTAATTCACGTTTTTTATTAATTTAAACAAAAGTTGCCTACCATTTGGTCAGGCAAACTTTGAAGCTTACAAACTTTTATTTTTCTATTTGGATGAAATTTCGTATTTAAGGGTTCTCTTGAATGCTGAATTCGAATCCGATATCGGTTCTTGTGAAAAAATTATATTGAATATACTTCACTTGAAAAATTTTAGCTTTTACACTGTAAAATGTGATAGAAAATTCTTTTAGCCCTAGAATTCCATCTCAGCACCCTCAAAACTCAGGAAACGTATGTATATATATAGATATCAATAAAAAAAAAAACAAAAAAAAAAAAAAAAATATATATATATATATATATATATATATATATATATATATATATATATATATATACTAATTGGGAGAAATAATTTGTTACTTTAATTATTATTAAAATAATTATAATTATTAATTATTTATTGTAATGATAACTTATTACAAATTAATATTTACATTATATACAGACAGAACCACATATTAGATTTGATTGTTAAGTATTTACAATTTTTATTTTATTCTTCAAACCGAGAACACATCTCTAACTCGTTTTGTAATCTTTGTTTACTGGGTTCTAATAACTGAAGCTTATTACATTACAATTTCATTTTCATTATATTCAACAAAATCCTGTCAGCAACGGAAGTGAGGCAGTTATTGCTATGATGTTTTTATATCAACTATCACAATCATATTTTAACATGTTCAACTGCAAAATAAAATAAAAATTGTAAATATTTAACAATCAAATCTAATATCTGGTTCTGTCTGTATATAATGTAAATATTAATTTGTAATAAGTTATCATTACAAATAATAATTAATAATTATAATTATGTTAATAATAATAATTAAAGTATCAAATTATTTCTCCCAATATATATAATATATATATATATATATAATATATAACTGTTTTACAATAATCGGGTTTTTGGTCCTTTATATTTAACAATATTTTGTTCATACAATATTATTATTTATCCATATACATATTTTCTTTCTTCCTTCTCCTCTCTCCTCTCTTTTTGACGTTTCGACCCCTTATTTAATGGGGTCCTCTTCAGAACTAGAAAAACAATACCATTCTTAAACATCTTTCCCGTCATTGGCACACCTCTAGTCATTAATAATACAAAATTTGACAAATACACACCAAAAACTGGGTACCCCGAAACTCCAGGCCAGTAAGCCCACCGACTCCTGCAGCAAGTGCTTGCCAGCTCAGACACCAGGGTACTGAGCTGCTCGGCGGACTACCCGGCCAAAGAGTCCGAGGTCCAATTACATAATTTTTCCTTTTTTGTAACTAAAATTTAAAATCTATAACTAAAGAAAAACTATATATAAAACATTCACACACACACCCATACGACAATACACACAAATATATAGGGAATATTTCCCTTCGTTAAAATCCAATAAAACAATTATGCTAAAACAATACCCAACCAAATATTTAAAACTTAACAATCTATTTTAAACTTTTAATATAACAATTAATATAACCTAAAAAAACATTTTTACAATTTTATATCCATCATTTTACAAACAATAAAACAGCCACTCCAATAACCTAAAAACAACAACAGTATTTTGACACTTTTTATATTTTAAAACATTATTTTCAACTAAAAATTTTGATAATTCAAATAACAAATAATTTTTTTTTTTTTTTTTTTTTTTTTTTTCCCCCCAATTTTGGCAATCAATAAATAAAAATTTTAAATTTTGACACTAAAATTTTTTATAATTTTGGCAATTAGATAAAAGTAGACAAAACATGAATATTTTAGAACAGCCCATCTATCCTAATTGTTAGCTTATAGCCTTTAGAATATTGTGGTAAGCCTGATTTAATTTGGAACAATCATTTCTCGTGGTGATGGTGTTACTATCTTTTTTTTATATGCATCATTTCGAGGATGAGCTTTTTTGTTGATTCTTTTCCACATCTAGTATCCTTACCCTCTCAAAATCAAACACGTGATTATTTTTGATTTCGTGTATCGCTAGAGCTGTGTCCTCTTTGCCACTTTCTATGCTATATTTGTGGCTATACATCCGTCTGTGGAGGTATTGGGAGGTCTGACCCACGTATTTTCCCTCACAATTCTTACAATTTATTTTATAGATTACGTTTGACAGTTTCTCTTTGCTGGTTTTGTCTTTTAATTTAGAAAATATTAGTTGTTTAAATTATCATTGTATTTATGTGATAAAGTAATGTTGTAATCCTGAAAAATCTTTTTTGTAGTCAGTGCCAAAGGTTTGATGTATTCTATTGTAAAAAAATGATTTGTTTGTTTACAACTATTACGTTTATGGGACAAACTGTCAAACGCATCCTGTAGACAATATTCTATAATTCGTTTGGGGTAGTTATTATTTATTAATATATCTTTAACTCTTTTTATATTGTCATTTTTGTAAGAATTACTGCTGAGGAATATAGCCCGGTAAAAAAAGGTTTTTTGCTGTATTTATTTTGATCTTGAAACTATGGTTAGACTTAAAATTCAAAATTCTGGTACCATTTCTATTTTTTTCCACCCAGAATACCTCTATACCTTCCCTCACTGGGACTAGTTTGGTATCTAAAAATACTATGGTACCCCCCACCTCCTCCTCCACAGTAAACTTTATATGTTGGTCCTTATTAAAATAATGTAAAATATCTTTTACATTTTCTGACGGTATGCTTAGTAAAGTGTCATCCACATATTTCTTCAAAAATTGAATCTTGAATGGAATCTGTCTCATGACCTCATCAATGAGGTCATCTATGACAAATTCCACTAATATAGGTGAAAGTGACAGACCCATTGGAAGCCCCATTATCTGTTAATAAAAATTATTTTTATAGTAAAGTATGAGGCCTCCAAGCATAGCTCTATTGCGCTCATGAATAAAGCTTTCGGGATAGAAATAAATTTTGTAATATATTTCCATCTGTTTAAGATCGCCGTTATAGCAATTTCTTTTTTAACGTTAGTAAATAATGAAATGACATCTAAGAATATTAATTTATTATCCGTCGGAATTTTTCGCTTTTCTACGAATTCTTTAAATTGAAATGAATTTTTGACATTCCAGTCATTATCTGTTTTAGCTTTGTTTAAAATTCCCGCTATGAATTTAGATAATCCAAAAGTTGCTGAATTTATAAATGACACTATGGGTCTGAGTGGGATGTTAGTTTTATGTACTTTTTTAATAGCTTTTTGTTTATCGAATTTTACATTTATATACATCAAAAGAAAGCTGAGACCCTCCTCGATCCAGCGATACCAACCAGTGAATTGCATGACAAAGTAATGACGATTTAAAGGTATGTAACCAATAATCGGTTTTAAAATTTCATTTTCCTGGAAGAGGGTGAAAAAAAATGATATTTTTTGATTTTGTTGAATAACGGTTTTTAATGTTTTTGAGGGTGCTGAATTAGAATCTGACCTCAATTTTTGTGTGAAAAATCTATAGAGGTAGTTTGCTGGAAAAACTAATCATTTTTTTAGAATTTAATTAACCTAAACCAAAATCTATGGAGCGGCTGTATTTTTTTTTTCTTAAATCCGCAATCAAAACTAAATATCTTGGTGCAAGAATCATGTCGATATCATTTTTTAAACTCTAGATAAAAAATAAATTAGTTTAATGCTATTTTATTTTTTTTTTTTTTTGTCCTCGGCTTCTAGGGCCCGTTGGTCGGAACGGCAAAATACGTGTCTAATATTTTTGACCAGGAACCTTCAAAAAAATTGCCAACAAGATCCGTGAGAGACTGAGTGTGTCCTCCCCTTGTTAGTCATTTAATAAAAAACGATATCAACATTTCATTTTGTTTTATCACTTTAAGTGTATAAAAAAATTATTCTCCTTTGAAAATAAACAATACAATCATAAGGGCATAGACAGTCAACAGGATTATGCGATTTAATTAAAAAATTTATGTCCTACGGAAAACTAAATCACAGGTAAGGAAAAAAAATATATAGAAACCATATGAACATCGACGCACACAGGGCAAAATCACCAATTTAGGTGAACAAAAGTCAAGTCAAAAGTTTGGAATTTCTGAGTGCTTGACCTTTTTATTATTAGTTGGTAAGACGCTTAGTACTAATATTTCCCGCCATACCGTGTTTACAAATAAATAGTAAATGAGTGAATCATTCCTGTTTACACAAGTGCCTAATAACCAACAGTGGGATTATCTTTATTCGATGGCCATTTATTATGTTCAGGGTGAGTGTAGCGCAAAGTCTTTTTACTTTTATTTAACAATGGACATTGCGGAGGCAGGTAAGACATTATATTTCCACACTCGCTATTCAATATATACATTGGAATCTACCTGTAGGGTTAATTTAGCACTTTGTAAATGTATGCCCCTATTCAATAACGAAAAACTATATAACCCCCAAGTTACCCCAAGGATTCGTTTGTGGGATTTGCTTCATAAATCCTTCTAGTCTTTAAATGATGCAAAGAATTTTTGCGTTTTGGGTGATACATAATTTTTTTTTTTTAAGACACAACACTCCGAATCACGAGGGGAAAATTTTTTGAAGAGTGGGTTAATTTTCCCAAAAAAACCGCCAAGACCACTTCCTGAAATTTATTCTAACTTCCGCTCATATTAATAATCAAGAAAATGTGGAGATTAGGCCTTTGAAAGTTGGAATTTCCCGCCTTTCCGACAAAATTTCTATGTCACAGAAAATTGGAAAATGTTTCAATAAATACTCTAGTTGGCTTGATTCCGATGACTCGGATTTTAGTATTTCAGTTATTCAGCCTACTTTTCAACGCTCAAAACCCCTGCAAAATGTTTCGAATGTTCTAGTGAGAAAACAAAAAAAAGAAAAGTCAGGTAGTTATTGAAGGTTGACTGTGAAAAATTGACTTTCGCTGCACAGCACGCGCTTTATGTTTCTGGTAAGCGTGGTTCTTCCAAAGTTGTGAAAGAGGCATCTACCTCTTAACAGCCATCTTCTTCTACAAGAAAATTTCATGAATAGCGACAAATAGTGATTTGTTGACAATGCTATTAGTTTCAGCGGACCCTATTGTTGCTTCACTACGAAAACCTGTCAAAAATAAAAATAAAATACCGTTAGATTCAGATGTGCCATATTTACTAAAGCGCACTACTCCAAACGAACAATTATCTTTATCAAACTTAAATCTTGAGAAACCAAATTATGAAATGCCAGAGCCAGAGTTATCAGATCAATCTGGATCATCATATTATAATACGAGTGAAGAAGATAATTAGTTGTTTAATATTCATAATCTTTTTATAATTATCTACCTGTGCTATTTATTAATTATTATGAATTATGCCTAATTTTATTTCAGTGGTTGATTTAAATTCTATTCATTGTACATTGATTATTAAAAAAAAAAAATAAATAAATAAAAGTTTTACAATCTATAACTTGAAGAGTTTCCTAAATGATTTAAAATACATCTATTAGCCGGTTTACGCCACTCTGAGCCGATAATTAGATTTGTTGTATTATTTATCCCGTATTCTGGGACTTCAAGCGTTAAATGTAGGAGAGTTTTAAACTTTAGCAAATAAATTTGATTTTGAACCACTGTGCGCTAGCCAATCGTGTCAAAAAATTAATTAGATTTTTTTTATTATTTTTTTCCGTAATCTGAGACCCCAAAGGTTAAATATAGACAAGTTTCAGAATTTTGTCCACCTAAATCGATCATATTTTCCACTGTGCGACGGTCAATTAGACAACCCCTAAAACATGTCCCATATTTATTATTTCTATTAGTGTTGTTTTAAATATTGTATTTATTAAATATATATATATATTATTAAATTTTTTGAAGATAGAAATGTGAGAGGGATAAGTATTAACAGTTCAAAAGAAATCCTAATGCTACTGTATGCCGATGATTTGGTTATGCTTGCAGATTCTTGGGTTGATGCTAAGTTAAAATTGAGAACTTTATCAGAGTACTGCCAACAAAATAAACTTGAGGTCAACATAGCCAAAACAATTGTCATGCCATTCCACAAAGGTCGACTTGGAAATGTGAGGAACTTGTATTATGAAGAGCAAATGCTGGCTTATAAGGACCGATTTACTTATCTTGGTGTACCATTGACTTGCTCTGGTAAATTTAGAGCTGCATCTGAATATTTTGTGGCTAAAGCAGCAAGTGCCAACGCAGCGGTGATGCAAATTCTTCAGGCCAGTTCATCAGATTCTTGGAATTCAAAAATCACAATTTATGAATCCTTGTCACAAAGTGTTTTATTGTACATGTCAGAAGTGTGGGGCATGGCTTACCCGGACATAATTGAAAGATCACAATTATCATTCCTGAAGGGTATTTTACATCTTCAGAAAAACACCCCAAATTCCTATGTCAGGCTGGAAACAGGTACAAAACACATCCAGGTAAAAGTTTTTGCAAGGATGCTAACATGGTGGATCAAAATTTTAAATATGGCAACTGATGAATTTCCAAGGATTTGTTACGGCAGGCTTGTCAAATTGATTGGAAATCCTTCCGTGCCCTTTAATTGGGCAGAACAATTAATGCTACAATTGGAAAGAATCGGCGCAATTGACATATGGAATAAACAGGATGCGAATGTTGTTAAAGAAAATATCTCAAGCCTGAACATGGCATTTGAGAGTCATTATTTGTCTGTGGACATTGAACATGCAGTCAACTCTCACTACAACACCCATTACAGACACTTTAGCTCTCTTGGAGGTGGTGAAAAGTATTTGGTCATGGATTCAGACATCCAGAAATTAAGAATTATCGCACAACTCCGTTTAGCTAGCTCCAGGGTCTCCAAAATATATTACAATAGAAAAAGCTACAGTTTTAATACAGAAAATCCCTGCCCGATGTGTAACTCGGGACCAGATTCTTCACCATTTAATAATGAATTGTTCAGTTTATGAAATATACAGGAAAAGGTTTTTTAGATGAATTCGTTCCGCAGAAGATGATGACTTTTTTATGTTCATGGCTGACAATAGATAATGAAAAACATTTAAATAATTTTTTTTTTATATGAAATATTGTCTGAAATTAAGAAATAGTTTGCTTTAACTTATTACTAGTTTTCCATTTACTTTTTGTTTTTTTGTATTAAAAGTTTGCCATTTGTTTTTTCATTTTTATGTATACTTATGCATTAATTTATCATGTATATAGTTAGATCAAATTTTGGGTTAATATCTCTTGTTTAGTTTGTAAATAATTTTCTTATTTTATTTTATTTTTGTTAAAATAATTCTAAATTGTCTAACAGATAAAAATCAAATCAAAAAAAAAAAAAAAAATCTCAATTGCTCTAATAATTGTATTTATATAAGCAATAATATATATATAAAAAAAAAAATCAATCAATCAACCATATATATATATATATATATATATATATATATATATATATATATATATATATATATATATATATATATATATATATATATATATATATATATATATATATATATTTCTAGTACTTTAAAATTTGTCTTTGTGTTTAAAAAAGCAATTATAAATTATTTTAAATCAATTTATATTTAACTTAGATTTTAAAAGTATAATCTGACATACTGTTAAAAAAAACTAATAAATCACTGGCTGTAAAAAAAAAAAAAATCAATTTATATTTAACTTAGTTAAAAAAAAAAAAAGTTAAAAAAAAAGATTTCCGTTTCGTTTAAGCTAAACTTATCTGTTAAAAGTTAGTTTTAGTTTGTCTAAATGTGGTGGAGCTTAAAACTATGGACGCATTAGCTACTAATAATATGAAATATTGTTATACAATTCTATCGATATGAAAGTTAATCTAAATTTATTTCAATGCATCTTTATTTATAAACTTTATATCTACCGTTAAAATATAATTAAATTAAAAATAATCTTGACCAAGTATCATCCTGTAGGATGCTTCCATTCATCCTAAAGAAAGACTGGTTGTTCGATTCCAGTTGACTGGCCCTTATGGTGAATTGAATTATGAAAAAAGGGTGTTAGAGAAGGAACGAAATGTCGTAAACGTTCTTTAGGCAATTCATATGTACTGGTATTCTAAATTAAATTGTTTAGGTAAATACGTCAGTCGAATGTCACGCAAAGACATTATTGTTCTCTAACATTTTTTTCTTCTAATCCTCCGGCTTTGTTAAAAAAATAAAATAAAATAAAGAAATAATAATAAGAAAAAGTATTTTGTTTCTCCTTCTCGGCTATTGAAGATCCGCGCCTTACTGATACTCCTGTTGATTGAAGCTATCTTTATGTCGAGTGAAGGAGAATCACTTTGCCAGTGGTGGCTGAGTAACAATAGCCTTTAACTTTAACTTAACCTTTAACAATATAAGTGTTCATTATTACTAAAAAGTAGTATCACAACATTTGTGAGGTTATACATGTATACATAGAGCGTTGGTAATGAGAGGTAGAAACCTCTTCATTTGTAATCGCAAGATAAACCTTTTCACTGAAAGAAGCTGTCATGTGCCCTAGCATTGTGTAAGACAAGTGATAAAGGACCTCGGATAGACCGGGGGAAAGTTAGAATTTAATTTATCCCCTAGGGGTGTACAAGAGGAGAACTAGGCATGATATAGTGTTAATGTGCATCAGGGGCTAAGCGGGCATTTAAATGCATTAGAGGGTGACGGAATAATGCAAGCTTCGGTTAACTATTCATGTTCCCGGAGGAGAGTTAAATATGTAGCGGCGGGTAGGACGCCTGCATTGGCCTCACGTCTCCTTCTCGATTGATATCCCCCACTAGCATAAAACTTTATAGTCTTCTTCGACTATTTACATCCTCGCCAATCCGGTCCCGTCCTTAAAACTGGGGTTTTAGCAGCTTCTATTCGGCTATCAACAATCCTTCCTGGAATTATCACTTTTAGTTAAGTATAATCAGTTAATCTTCTTTTATAATAATTTTTTATTCTTTGAAAAGTTATAAATTATTTTAAAAAAGATAAACAGGAAATATTCGCTAACTGTATACCGGCACCATGTTGTATCTTTTTTTTCTTCGCGTTATTTTCAGTATCTTTGATAATAGCATGTTTATTTGGTGTAAAGTAAGAATAATACTTTACAATAAAAACATTTATAGGTTTCAAACATTAAAAATATAAGACCTGGAAAATATTTAGGCTTAGATAATATCATGAGTAAGTAAATGAGAGGAAGATGTAAAATGTATAGATAGGCATAACATTAAAATTATTTATATAGTAGATATTAATAACTTTAGGCAAATATTTCTTACTTATTGGAGTTTATGTTCAAGAGTTTCTATGAATAGTTGTACGAAAAGTTTAATATATGAAAGGGTTGATATATTGTCTATTTTATATATAAGTCGTTTTTGGTAAATTAATTGATTTTATATTGCTGATGTGCAGTTTTATATCGACTGTGGCCAAAATGTGTTCAGTGGTTTTAATTAGTTAATTATATACACAGAGGTTAGTTATAATTTAGATTCAAATTTAATTTATTTAAGGGTCATCATATCTTCTGAACAAGCAATTAGTATTTTTAGTTTTTCTAAGTTAAGGCCACAACAATTTTTCGGCTCTGCCACATTCGCTCACCTTTACATTTAACAGGTATACAAGCTCTGAATTCAGATTTAGATACTTAATAAAAGTTCCATATCAGACGGTCTCTTGGCCAACTTCTTTTCAGACGCCTCAGAGGATTAGGATAGGAGATGAGTTGGGAGACCAGTGGTTTCGAGTAGGTATGCAGTTAGCTATGAAAGGAGAGTTACCTGGTTTGAGACAAATCAGGATATGGAATACTATGATCTTTATTAAGAAGTATATTAATGAAATAATAGGGAGCACTGAGGATTTTACGAAGTATTTTGGATTGTAAGGATAGGATACGAGAAGAATTGTAAGGTTAAGTAAAGCTCAACCCAAAGCTCAACTCCGTATGCCTTAATGGGTCTAATTATTATGATTAAAATAGGTCTTTTTAGGTGTTATGTAATTTTTTGGCAGCTTTAAACTGCCAAAGTCTGGTCAATGTTGGAGTAGTTTAAGAAACGTTTTAACTGAAGAAAGTTTTAGAAACGACGAGTAGTTTTTTTGTGTTTTTTTAAGTCTGGTACCTAGTAATAAAATAATTAAAATAATATTCAATTTCTTGAATCAATGGAAATGAATTATTATCTAAAAAAATGTATTATCTCTAGCAATGATATATGTACATTTGTTAAATAAAAAATTTACTTTCAAATAAATAAAAGAATTAAGCCAGTAAAAATATGACGTAGTTCTTACCTGATGGTGGAAGCAGGAACATAGAAGTTATCACTGCTTATGATTCTAGTATATGAACTCCTCCCAGCCCCTCCCATATCTCTACCATCTTTATAATCCGCAACCATTCCTCAGTGGGATCAAGTTGTCTTGAACAGAAGGCTGGAACTATGATTTAGAATCATGCGTTTTTCTCCATTTTCAATTTTTAATCTGCTTTTTTAGATTTAAACAGATAGTTAAGACAAACTTTCCTTTGAACATCTACCATGAATTTGTTATTATATTCTTTAAGGAAAAGTAACTGGTTTGGGCTAAATTTGCTACGTGGGGTACATTAACATCTTCATGGATACTTATATTTATAACGAAGTAAAGATCATTGAGGATTTTTGGACAGATTTCAGATTTTTAAACTGAAAATTATGGATAATAAACCATCATTTATATTTTTTCATAATGCTAAGAGCTGGATATGATTCACAGGAACTACTGTCCATGTAATATAAAATAAAATCAGCAGAATTGCAATTAAAATAGTATGACAATTAACATACTTATAAAATACAAAAGTTTATGTACATTTATTGATCCAGCACTTTATCTTAGTCATATATTCTTACATCTACTATGATGGATAAATTTAAGTACATTAAGCAGATGATTCACAATCGTATATTTTATTTAATCGAAATCACATAATATTAAAAAAAAAAAAACAACTGAATAATGTTGATTTGGTATTTTATTTGTAATTGAAGATGGACAGGAAAGAACGATCAATTTAAAATTTCTTGAAAACTACCACATTCCAGATTATGTTAATGTCCTGAATACATACCAACAATTTAAATACTTAACCTGCCAAAAACGTAACATACAAAACTTATTTCAGATGTAAGCATCTGTTCAAGGTGCTATCTCAAGTTGATAAAAATGGTCTTTTCAAATTGATGGTTGTTTTCTGTGACCCTTCGAATCTCGAATTCGTCGTTTTAACCATCTCAAAATTACCACAGTTCTTGCATTCTAACACTGTAAAACTTATTGCAATAATGTTCCCAAATCCGTAGATTTTTGGTTGACATGATGGTCAGGAATGCAGTCAGGTTGAAAAATTGAACATCCTAGTTTTAAAAAAAACTTTATATACGGATAATAACAAAACGGCTGAAAATAACAAAAAACTGGATGTGACCAAAATTATACTAAAAAAAGACAGTATATGAATTTACCAAATAATATCGAAAGAGTTAATCGCATTACTAAAAGTATATCTGAAGTTGTCATTAGATAATTGAATTTGAAAGAAACGTCAGCACTCTGAAACACTAGTTATTTTATACTTGGATGGCTGATTTATCAACTTGCCCATTTTCTCAACCATTACATCAAACAGTCAACCATATTGTAGATTTTTGTTTGATATCTCTAATTCTAGTGCTACACTCATATATAAGGTTTTTCGATGTATTCTTTCCATTCATCAATTCTTTGCCGGACATGTTCCCTCTTCTTTATCAGTGACCTTGGGGACGCTTGGCTTGCATCCTTTGGCCCTTTCAACCTCACTATAAAAGGATCTGAGATCTCTACCCATTTCATGGTCCATTCGATACGGTTCTTTTATTTGCAACTCTAGACTATGTGTGTAACTTGGCTCGTTGCAAATATTTGAATTTTTCCATAATATGGGGTTATGTATTTCGTTACACTAATACAGAATTATAGTTAATGTTTTTGCATTTTAAATATAAATTAATAAACTTTACAAACTTTATTCAACAATTTTTAATAACCTGTTTATAATTTGAAAATATCCACGCAATGTTGTTGTTCTCAAACGGATGTTTTTCCTTCTTTCAAGAGAGTACTCTATTATGTAAATCTTAATAATATTAGATTTGTATTAAAAGTTAGAAAATTAAGAAAACACACACACAAACAAAACCTTACCCGTATGCAAAGAAAACATCTGCTTTTATTGAATGATTGTTACGATCAGCCTTAGCCGAGGGCATAAAGTAATATTGATGGTAAACAATCTA